>JAEDXX010000236.1:0-126698 GCA_021725515.1 Epicauta chinensis
TTACGCTCGTTTGATATTAATTGTAAGTTATTGAGTTTTGCGGCAAAACCGTATAGTGTTAAGGAGTCTTTTGCTTGTTTTTTTTTAAGTATTTGGTTTCTGATAAAAGATCAGTGATAGAGAATATTGAGCAATACACTCTTGGCTCTTATCTCTTATCATAAGAATCTTACACCTTGGACTTTTGATTAAGTCAAAGTTTCTCAACAGTACGACTTGAGCACTTTAATTTCAAAAATATGTTGTATAAAAAAAATACTCACACGAATCAGTATCAATAAAAATTCCGGCAGTTAATAAACCAAACAATAACAGAATACTAACAAGAGAACCTAATAATCGTACATTCAATGGTATCTTATGTCCAAAGAATATTGCTAAAAGTTGAAATACAATCGGTGGTATACGTACTGCTATTAATGCATCTGCCGAAAATTCCGCTTGTAAAACAGTACGATCTTCGGGTGTTGTATAATGTAATGTAACATTTCTGAATTTATACATCCAATACTAAAATGAAATTGATCAAACTTGATTATTTCACTTAAAAACAACTTACTTCATTGGCTGTAATGAAAAATGAAAATGGTAGCGTTCGTATCAAACCAAATAAGAAGCATACGATACAAACAATCGAATATGCATCTTTGGGCTCGTCTGGTAGCGGTTTTGTTATAGGAGCCTTACCTGATGGGGTCTTTTTCGATAATTTGTGAAAATTACCAATCAAACGTCTTATATTATCGTTAACTATCATTTTTTTTTTTGTTATTTCCTTACAGACACTGTATAAAAATGATCAAAGTATCTCACAATATCTATAGTTTTTCTAATCGCTAAAACTGATTAAATTCCTTATTACTGATGGAAGATTTTTGGGTACAATTGTCAAGATTTTATCTTTGCTATCTTTATCTTCAAAATAATGTTACATTGAATTGATTTTGTAACAATTTCACAAAATCTACATGAGATAAAGATGTAGAATAAAAAACATAATCCTACCCTTAACGTACCTTATTTGTCGACTGCAAAAACGGAAGATTACTCTTCAGTACTTATTGCAACTCAAATATTGATACGATTAAATCTATTTAACCATATACTCAGGAAAAAACAATTTTGTCTGATCATTTATGGTTATTTATAATCATTTATAAATATCTGTGAAGTCATATATATTTATATATAGTTGTTATATGATTATGTATGATCATATATAATCATATATAGATTAATGTATAATTGGATCAGATTATGTCTGTATTACTGCACGATGAATATGGTTATATATAGATTCATACATAATTATACATAGATTCGTGTAATAGGTTTATATAGGATTATATATAATCATATCTGATTAATATAAGCCCTCTATTCATACATCGTTAAATTTGTTGTAAATCATTATGTGTAATCTTAACATAATATCACACATACTTAGATGGTGAGAGAGAGAGAGAGAAAGAGGGAGATTTTCGTAGTTACTTTTTGGAATTAGTATGTAAACATTTCAAATTGTCATCTCAATTTTTATACTGCTTTGTAATAAAAATTTATCCTCGGTTAACTTTAGTTAATTATTATTGCGATCATGTCGCGAAAATTTCGAGTTTTCCACTAATACAACTTTGCATTATAATTTTGCCAGTAAACTGTTAGAATTCATTTTTAATTAAGAACATTTTATTTTCAGTTTGTTTGGAAACTATATCGTTAGGGTGTTCATATAATAAAGTATTATATTCCAACTTTTCTAAGTGATGTTTGTTGCCACACTAAGTAAAATGGTGGAGGCGCCAGGCGAATCTTACTTGTCTTATTTTATTTTTGGGTAGTCAATGAAAAATTAAAAAAAAAACAAAATACTCTCATTTCAAATTCATTTGTACTATTGACTGCAGGTGATCGTTTTCCTAACATTGAGTAATTTTCGAGATCTTATACGACGTTTTGGCATTCCCAAAATAGCTAGAAAAATTGATCGTGTCGATCAATTAAACTATGAATATTGCAGTCTAATTTCCTGAAATACTTTTCCATTTCAATTCACTAACAATCGAAACAGTTGAGATTAAACTGTTAGCTGAGACACGCTGTATAAATAAAATTAAAGATTTGTCGGTGATTTTGTTACGAATTTGTGTCTTAAACAGTTCAAATTGAACGTTTTTGAACTCTGACTTTCTAGTTTGTTTAGATTAAACTGAAGATGGATGAATGTAAAATTATGCAATTTTGCAAGCTTCTAACTTAGTCACAAAGAACTCAAGATAAAGCTGAGAATTAGTGGATTTAAAACGAACCTAGTGGATTCCATTCTGAAGCTACTTAATTTTATAGACTCCAAATTGAGTCCCTCAAATTTTTACGTTTTCTTTCTCATTCTGTTTTGGTAGAGCGATACAATTTTAACAAAAACATTTCTGTTTTTTGAGGCATTAATGAACTACGCTTGTCTGGGACGGTGGAAAAGTTTGGGCTGTTCCTGTATTTTTGCACAATTCTATAAGTGACTTGCAAAAAAAGCTACAACACAGGAATTTTCCATTAAAACTCAAAGCGAATCTAGTCGCTTTGTTACAATGTTTTCAACATTGAGATTGTCACAATAATAATAAAATAGAAATATCAAGTGTTTTTGGTAATTGTTTACTATCAATAGTAGCGTTGATAAGCAGGAAAATAATAGACGGTTGCATTCCAGATAGATAAGACTACTTACACAATTGATAAGGAGAACAAAATAAAAAAAGAAAACACGATGTATATTTTATTGATTGTATGGGATGCAAATTAAAATGGATTCTCTTCTGGCTTCAATTTAACAAGTTCTTCAGTCTTTTCCCATAATTTTCTAGACAATTTCGCATCAGCTGTTGTTTTATAAGGCTCAACACGTTTACAATTGTGGAAATGTTCACCATTGAGTTGTTCGATATTTGGTTCTGTTGCTAAATAAATCGTTGTTTGAGCACCTTCTTCTGGTGTTTTAAAGAATATATTTACAATCGGTAACACAATAATCTTAAGAAGACCCTCTAAATGCCGAAATATTTCGGTTTTTATAGCACCCGGATGTAGGGAATACGTTGTGATTTTTGTATTTTCCAATTTCTTTGCTAATTCTTTTGTAAATAAAATATTATATAATTTTGTATTACTATACCCATTAACACCATGAAAATCGTCTAAATTATTGATACTATCAACTTTTGCATATTTGCCCATAATTGATGATACATTTAATATACGACTAGATGGTGATTTTTTCAATTTATTTATCAGTAATAAAGTCAATAGGAATGGTGCGTAATAATTAACTTGCGTTATAAATTGCAACTTATCAACGGTACGAACGTCTTTTCCCATACCAACACCGGCATTATTGACAAGAATATCTAAACGTTCTTCGGTCTCATTGATATCTTTAGCGAATGCTCGTACCGATTCTAGTGATGTTAAATCTAATGATTTTACAATGATATTTGGATTATAGGTTTGTTCAATTATGCGTTTTTTCGCCGCTTGGGCTTTGCTTAAATCACGACAAGCTAAGATAACACGACAACCGCGTTTTGCAAATTCTAAAGCTGTCTCATAGCCGATACCTAAAACATCAGTTCGCGTCGAGAAATCTAAGAGAAAATTGTAAATTTTATAATAGCCTTACCCGTGTTAGCGCCTGTTATGATAGCAGTTTTGTTAATTAAACACACTTTATTACGGCACCATCCTGTTGATAATTTAATATAAATTTTAAGGATTACGTAAGTGGCTGAGAAAAATAGCAAAATCGATTGTAAGAAGCTCAGCATCGTGGTTCTATTTGAATTTAAGCAACTATATCAGAAACTTAATAACGTAAGATTTAATAGAGATAGATAGATAGCTGACCTATTTTTGTGTAGGTAAACAACGTCTAACTGATAAGTTATCAGTAATAACGAAGGTTATTAATGGTACATAGTTTTTAAGTCTGTTTAAATTCCGTTCTTATTTGTCGTTGAAAAATTAATCATATTTACACAATCTGCAACTAATTAACATTGTTAGTTACATTATCTGATTCCGGACCTCAATCCAGCATGAATCGATCAGATTTTGGCAGAGTAAAGCGGCTGCACAGTATTGGTAGAAAAATGTAAATCGAAATAAAAGCGGCAGTTTTCACTACGCGTATCTCATCCAACTTTTACTTACTAGTCAAATCCTTGTTAATCGGTTGGTAGATATATATAGTAAGAATTTATCGCTGTCAGAATTGGATCTGGAACTACCCATAATAGAAATCAATTTTTGCGCTTTCTGTTCATGAAAACATATTGAAACGCATACAAAGAGGTAAGCTGAATGAATAAGATTAGGGAATTATTTGTGTTCCAGACAAAATCACAAGTGGAAAAGTCTCTTCATACAAATACTCCCATGCTTACGCTTTTAATGTTCTTATAATTTAAGAATTCTTCACGGTTTGAGTTTGTTCTTGCACCCAAAATTGACGACCATTTATCTAAGAGGTAATAGCTCTATATATTGAAAGAAAACTGTCAAGAGACAAAATTTCTATAAAAAAATCATTAATTCATCGAGTGCTCGCTCGATCGTACTCATATACAGTGCAACCCTGTCTTCTACAATTTTGTTCATTTAATATTTAATTTTGATTGTAGTTTGATCCTAATTTAATTATTATCAAATATTTATTCTTTATCAAATGAGTATTGAGAATTAAAGGAGTCTCACAGCAACAATATTAAGAAATGAAAAAACTGCACTCAATACACCAATTGTAACACTATAAATCTGTAATGCTTTATTGCATTTATCTGGAGCAATATTTCTGAAATAAATTTAAAAATATGTATATAATTGGAAAACTGGTAAAATTTAAATAGACTTACTTTCGAATATTCAAACGCACAGTAGCTACCGTATAACCATTTGTTAATTTACATATAATTTGAATCAGAATATATTGATAATCATATGGAAAAATTACGGGCAGATGTTTCCGTGGCTGGGCATTGCACAGCATCACAAGAGGAACAAATATAAAAGTTCTGATTATACTAACAATGCACAGCAATTTTTCGTTGATTGTCTATGAAAAAATTAATTAATTAAATAATTGAAGAGGCTAATTAATACGTTATACATACATACGGGATTCTGCTAGCCAGATCTCTACCAATTGTATCGCATACTGCTGTCAAGAGGAACGTTATCACAGGTACAAAATAGACATCTTTAATATTGAAAAAGAAAACAGATAGTTGTAACAAAATCATAGCGTGGTGGCAAGTTAAATAGGCACATTAGAAGGGAGATGAGAGCAAAGCTGGGACATGATAGCCTTTTCTCAATGTACCTACTTTGCTTACCAATCCTATATATACAGAGTGTCCCAGCTAATAGTTTCATTTCAAATAGTCCACTTCAGTGTGAATTGAAGTGGACTATTTGAAATGAAACACAATTTTCTTCCTAGCTATTTTGGAAATGCCAAAATGTTGTAAAAGATGTCGAAAATTACGCAATATTAGGAAACCAATTACCTGAAGTCAATACTGCAAATGAATTTGATATGTTTTTTTTTTAATTTTTCATTTGTTACTCAAAAAGAGAATATGCAAGTGTGATTCACCCGGCGCGTCCTCCATTTTACATATTATGGAAGTCAAATTGGTATAAGGTGGAATTTACACAATCATGGTTTTGCCTCATCAATTAATAATTAAAAACTCTATAAATTTGTCGAGTTCCTATTATATTTCAAAGTAACCTTTTGTACAACTTTACTGTGCTTTCTCATATTTCTATCAAAAATTTTAAAATTTTTCATCTTTTTTAAAGTTTTGAAACGAAACAAAATCATTTTCATATTCAATTTATTCATTGCAGTCGTTGGAGGTAATTGATTTCCTAATATTCAGTAACTTCCGAGACGCTTTCGAGTAGTTTTCGAGACGATTTGGCATTTCCAAAATAATTAGAAAGTAAATCGTGTTGGTCATTTGAAATATAGATACTGTAGTCTAATTTCTTTAGATACGTTTCCACTTTAATTCACAAACAAGCGAAATATTTGAGGTGCAACTGTTAGCTGGGTCACCTGTATGCAATTATCCGATACAAAAAGAACTTACCACTCCAAACACTAGTACCATAGAATTCCGATACAACCAGTGGTTCTATGCCTGCCATCGATGATAGTGTAATCATAAAAAAAGTTAAAACAATTATACCTATCCATGATTCTTTTAATATTTCTTTAGTATCTTGCCAACTAAATGATTCTTCGATTTGTTTATCATTGCAATTTTCCATAAAAAATTTATAAAATTCACTTGTCTTCATTGATAGAATTGTTAGAATCAAAGTTAACAACACAATTCCAATACCTAACGAAAAGTATATACCAGCATTTGGTAATGGACTTAAGCCGGATGATAATGATAAGATTTGTAAAATTGCCGAACATACAGCGGCCGCACCGGCTCCATTTATGTTCATACCTAGATATCTTACTGGGAATTTCGCCAGAACTGCACAAAAAGTTATATCCAAAACGGCATCAATTGCTACGAAATTATATAGAAAAAAACAATAGTGAACCAATTATTCTAAAAAAAAAAATTATTACCATTTGTTAAAGCCATAAGTATCATTGAAATTATGTAAAACGTGTATTGCCCTGAAGCGTAAAATTTGAGTATTTTATTAAATTGAATATGACTGCTCAAGCTGTACTGATGTTAATTGTTAATATTTCACATTAAATATTAAAACTGGTTATGTTGTCCCGCTACCATGAATTAATGATTCCTTCTTATCCAAGATTCGACTTTTAGATATCTTTCTGCCGTCTGAAGGCTTGTCTTGTACATGAAAGAGATGGATCATGGAACTAAAGGAATTCCCGGAAGCTTATCATTTTGATCGTCTACTTAACTGGCAGCAAAGTCTCTATATAATTTAGACCAAGTTGTCATTATAATCCATGGCTGATCACTTTTTTGTCTTCCATAATGTTTTAACTAGTAAATCTTTTCAAGTTGACTTTCAAAGTTCCATTCAATTGTTGTTGAACAGGCAAACGATAAGTTAGCGCAGTTCAATTATTTTCAAAGCAATGATTACAAATTTTTGGGCATCTTAAGGCTCTCATACAATAAAAATAGTTTTTTCTACGTTTACGACGTCTATGAAGAGCTATGAAGTCGAGGATGAATCGAGCAAAAAATTTAAACTTATATATTTCGAAGCATCTTCAAATGCCCAATGAAGAGAAAGAAGGGGCGTGGGGGAATAAGATTTTATTTGGATCGTTTGAGCTTTAATATTTACTAACCCGACTTCTCTTTGACGGAGACTTAATAGCCCCAAATGGCAGATTAATCCAGTTTTTTTTTCGGCACAACTTCCGATGCCTAGTAAATGCATTGTTATTGACCTCGTGATGTAGACTACCGACTGAAACTCACTTCTTTATGGAGCATTTTTGGGCACTGTGGTAGATTCTTTTTGAAAAATAGACAAAATATATTTTGACCCTTTGCAATTTTGTTCGTGATAAAGTTAAATCAGGTCAATCAATTGTTTTGCTCAATTTACACGGCCCTCTTGGGCACGGTATCTGGAATTTTCTGCCTGATCATGAACCTTCAGGTTGAAGGCGGACTATCGATTCTCCTTTCGAATTGCGGCAGTTCGGTCGAACTCCCACGAGTCCAACCCATGTTTCATCCTTCAGATAAATATTTTAGGAAGCCGGCACCTGATAAGCCGCAACTTGGCCATAAATAACCAACCATTCTCTAAGGTTTACAATTATCAGAATTTCATTCTTACGCTCGTTTGATATTAATTGTAAGTTATTGAGTTTTGCGGCAAACCCGTATAGTGTTAAGGAGTCTTTTGCTTGTTTTTTTTTTGAAGTATTTGGTTTCTGATAAAAGATCAGTGATAGAGAATATTGAGCAATACACCCTTGGCTCTTACCTCTTATCATAAGAACCTTACACCTTGGACTATTGATTGAATCAACGTTTCTCAACAGTACGACGTGAGCACTTTAATTACAAAAATATGTTGTATAAAAAAAATACTCACACGAATCAGTATCAATAAAAATTCCGGCAGATAATAAACCAAACAATATCAAAATAATAACAAGAGAACCTAATAATCGTACATTCAGTGGTATATTATGTCCAAAGAATATTGTTAAAAGTTGAAATACAATCGGTGGTATACGTAGTGCTATTGACGCATCTGCCGAAAATTCCGCTTGTAAAACAGTACGATCTTCGGGTGTTGTATCGTTTAATGTAACATTTCTGAATTTATACATCCAATACTAAAATGAAATTGATCAAACTTGATTATTTCACTTAAAAACAACTTACTTCATTGGCTGTAATGAAAAATGAAAATGGTAGCATTCGTATCAAACCAAATAAGAAGCATACGATACAAACAATCCAATATGCATCTTTGGGCTCGTCTGGTAGCGGTTTTGTTACAGGAGCCTTACCCGATGGGGTCTTTTTCGATATTTTTCGAAAATTACCAATCAAACGTCTTATATTATCGTTAACTACCATTTTTTTTTGTTATTTCGTTACAGACACCGTATAAGAATGATCAAAAAATCACACAATATCTATAGTTTTTCTAATCGCTAAAATTGATTAAATTCCTTATTAATGATGGAAGATTTTTTGCTACAATTATCAAGATTTTATCTTTGCTATCTTTATCTTCAAAATAGTGGTACATTGAATTGATTTTGTAACAATTTCACAAAATCTACATGAGATAAAGATGTAGAATAAAAAACATAATCCTACCCTTAACGTACCTTATTTGTCGACTGCAAAAACGGAAGATTACTCTTCAGTACTTATTGCAACTCAAATATTGATACGATTAAATCTATTTAACCATATACTCAGGAAAAAACAATTTTGTCTGATCATTTATGGTTATTTATAATCATTTATAAATATCTGTGGAGTCATATATATTTATTAGGGTGGTCGTTAAAAATTATTTTTTGTCAGCCGCCCTAAAAAAACGTTCCTTTTGATGAAAAAATACGGGGGAATTTTTTTCTTTTTTTTGGACAACAAGAACACGTGCCGCACGGCCTTTGAAGATTATTTCTTCATGAAATTACAGTTTTTTCAAAATATCTCTTAAAGTAGACGGATTTGAGAAAAAATCATTGAAAGCAATTTCATAGAAATAAAATTCTCTACAAAAAGGTCTCTTTTGATTTTTTCATAAAGTTCATATTTATGGAGATATTTTCAATAATGAGCTCAATAACTTCATAAAATCAAAATTTTCAGACATATAAAAGTATTTTTTTCTTAAATAAAAACCATTTGGTAACTTAAGTCACATTTACAATTATTAATTTAATCGTTTTTATTTCCGAAAAAAATATGTTTATACGTCTGAAAATTTTGATTTTATGGAGTTATTAAGTCGATTATTGAAAATATCTCCATAAATATAAAGTTTCTGAAAAAAATAAATGAGACCTTTTTTATAGAGAATTTTATTTCCTATGAAATTGTTTCAATGATTTTTTCTCAAATCCGTCTACTTTAAGAGATATTTTGAAAAAACTGTAATTTCATGAAGAAATAATCTTCAAAGGCCGTGCTGCACGTGTTCTTGTTGTCCAAAAAAAAGAAAAAAATTCCCCCGTATTTTTTCATCAAAAGGAACGTTTTTTTAGGGCGGCTGACAAAAAATAATTTTTAACGACCACCCTAATATTTATATATAGTTGTTATATGATTATGTATGATCATATATAATTAATGTATAATTGGATCAGATTATGTCTGTATTACTGCACGATGAATATGGTTATATATAGATTCATACATAATTATACATAGATTCGTGTAATAGGTTTATATAGGATTATATATAATCATATCTGATTAATATAAGCCCTCTATTCATACATCGTTAAATTTGTTGTAAATCATTATGTGTAATCTTAGCATAATATCACACATACATAGATGGTGAGAGAGAGAGAGAGAGAGAAAGAGGGAGATTTTCGTAGTTACTTTTTGGAATTAGTATGTAAACATTTCAAATTGTCATCTCAATTTTTATACTGCTTTGTAATAAAAATTTATCCTCGGTTAACTTTAGTTAATTATTATTGCGATCATGTCGCGAAAATTTCGAGTTTTCCACTAATACAACTTTGCATTATAATTTTGCCAGTAAACTGTTAGAATTCATTTTTAATTAAGAACATTTTATTTTCAGTTTGTTTGGAAACTATATCGTTAGGGTGTTCATATAATAAAGTATTATATTCCAACTTTTCTAAGTGATGTTTGTTGCCACACTAAGTAAAATGGTGGAGGCGCCAGGCGAATCTTACTTGTCTTATTTTATTTTTGGGTAGTCAATGAAAAATTAAAAAAAAAACAAAATACTCTCATTTCAAATTCATTTGTACTATTGACTGCAGGTGATCGTTTTCCTAACATTGAGTAATTTTCGAGATCTTATACGACGTTTTGGCATTCCCAAAATAGCTAGAAAAATTGATCGTGTCGATCAATTAAACTATGAATATTGCAGTCTAATTTCCTGAAATACTTTTCCATTTCAATTCACTAACAATCGAAACAGTTGAGATTAAACTGTTATTTGAGTCACGCTGTATAAATAAAATTACAGATTTGTTGGTGATTTTGTTACGAATTTGTGTCTTAAACAGTTCAAATTGAACGTTTTTGAACTCTGACTTCTCTACCTGTTTGTTTAGATTAAACTGAAGATGGATGAATGTAAAATTATGCAATTTTGCAAGCTTCTAACTTAGTCACAAAGAACTCAAGATAAAGCTGAGAATTAGTGGATTTAAAACGAACCTAGTGGATTCCATTCTGAAGCTACTTAATTTTATAGACTCCAAATTGAGTCCCTCAAATTTTTACGTTTTCTTTCTCATTCTGTTTTGGTAGAGCGATACAATTTTAACAAAAACATTTCTGTTTTTTGAGGCATTAATGAACTACGCTTGTCTGGGACGGTGGAAAAGTTTGGGCTGTCCCTGTATTTTTGCACAATTCTATAAGTGACTTGCAAAAAAATCTACAACACAGGAATTTTCCATTAAAACTCAAAGCGAATCTAGTCGCTTTGTTACAATGTTTTCAACATTGAGATTGTCACAATAATAATAAAATAGAAATATCAAGTGTTTTTGGTAATTGTTTACTATCAATAGTAGCGTTGATAAGCAGGAAAATAATAGACGGTTGCATTCCAGATAGATAAGATTACTTACACAATTGATAAGGAGAACAAAATAAAATAAAAAAAAATTTATGTATATTTTATTGATTGTATGGGATGCAAATTAAAATGGATTCTCTTCTGGCTTCAATTTAACAAGTTCTTCAGTCTTTTCCCATAATTTTCTAGACAATTTCGCATCAGCTGTTGTTTTATAAGGCTCAACACGTTTACAATTGTGGAAATGTTCACCATTGAGTTGTTCGATATTTGGTTCTGTTGCTAAATAAATCGTTGTTTGAGCACCTTCTTCTGGTGTTTTAAAGAACAGATTTACAATCGGTAACACAATAATCTTAAGAAGACCCTCTAAATGCCGAAATATTTCCGTTTTTATAGCACCCGGATGTAGGGAATACGTTGTGATTTTTGTATTTTCCAATTTCTTTGCTAATTCTTTTGTAAATAAAATATTATATAATTTTGTATTACTATACCCATTAACACCATGAAAATCGTCTAAATTATTGATACTATCAACTTTTGCATATTTGCCCATAATCGATGATACATTTAATATACGACTAGATGGTGATTTTTTCAATTTATTTATCAGTAATAAAGTCAATAGGAATGGTGCGTAATAATTAACTTGCGTTATAAATTGCAACTTATCAACGGTACGAACGTCTTTTCCCATACCAACACCGGCATTATTGACAAGAATATCTAAACGTTCTTCGGTCTCATTGATATCTTTAGCGAATGCTCGTACCGATTCTAGTGATGTTAAATCTAATGATTTTACAATGATATTTGGATTATAGGTTTGTTCAATTATGCGTTTTTTCGCCGCTTGGGCTTTGCTTAAATCACGACAAGCTAAGATAACACGACAACCGCGTTTTGCAAATTCTAAAGCTGTCTCATAGCCGATACCTAAAACATCAGTTCGCGTCGAGAAATCTAAGAGAAAATTGTAAATTTTATAATAGCCTTACCCGTGTTAGCGCCTGTTATGATAGCAGTTTTGTTAATTAAACACACTTTATTACGGCACCATCCTGTTGATAATTTAATATAAATTTTAAGGATTACGTAAGTGGCTGAGAAAAGTAGCAAAATCGATTGTAAGAAGCTCAGCATCGTGGTTCTGTTTGAATTTAAGCAACTATATCAGAAACTTAATAACGTAAGATTTAATAGAGATAGATAGATAGCTGACCTATTTTTGTGTAGGCTAACAACGTTGAACTGATAAGTTATCAGTAATAACGAAGGTTATTAATGGTACATTGTTTTTAAGTCTGTTTGAATTCCGTTCTTATTTGTCGTTGAAAAATTAATCATATTTACACAATTTTCAACTAATTAACATTGTTAGAGACATCAGCTGATTCCGGACCTCAGTCGAGCTTGAATCGATCGGACTTTGGCAGAGTAAAGTGGCTGCGCAGTATTGGTAGAAAAATGTAAATCGAAATAAAAGCGGCAGTTTTCACTACGCGTATCTCATCCAACTTTTACTTACTAGTCAAATCCTTGTTAATCGGTTGGTAGATATATATAGTAAGAATTTATCGCTGTCAGAATTGGATCTGGAACTACCCATAATAGAAATCAATTTTTGCGCTTTCTGTTCATGAAAACATATTGAAACGCATACAAAGAGGTAAGCTGAATGAATAAGATTAGGGAATTATTTGTGTTCCAGACAAAATCACAAGTGGAAAAGTATCTTCATACAAATACTCCCATTCTTACGCCTTTAATGTTCTTATAATTTAAGAATTCTCCACGGTTATGAGTTGTTCTTGCACCCAAAATTGACGACCATTTATCTAAGAGGTAATAGTCTATAATATTGAAAGAAAACTGTCAATAAACAAAATTTCTATAAAAAATTATTAATTCATCAAGTGCTCGCTCGATCGTACTCATATACAGTGCAACCCTGCCTTCTACAATTTTTGTTCATTTAATATTTAATTTTGATTGTAGTTTATCCTAATTTAATTATTATCAAATATTTATTCTTTTCAAAAGATATTGAGAATTAAAGGAGTCTCACAGCAACAATATTAAGAAATGAAAAAACTGCACTCAATACACCAATTGTAACACTATAAATCTGTAATGCTTTATTGCATTTATCTGGAGCAATATTTCTGAAATAAATTTAAAAATATGTATATAATTGGAAAACTGGTAAAATTTAAATAGACTTACTTTCGAATATTCAAACGCACAGTAGCTATCATATAACCATTTGTTAATTTACATATAATTTGAATCAGAATATATTGATAATCATATGGAAAAATTACGGGCAGATGTTTTCGTGGCTGGGCATTGCACAGCATCACAAGAGGAACAAATATAAAAGTTCTGATTATACTAACAATGCACAGCAATTTTTCGTTGATTGTCTATGGAAAATTTATTAATAAAATATTTGGAGAAGCTAAGTAATTCGATGTACATACATACGGGATTCTGTAAGCCAGATCTAAACCAATTGTATCGCATACTGCTGTCAAGAGGAACGTTATCACAGGTACAAAATAGACATCTTTAATATTGAAAAAGAAAACAGATAGTTGTAATAAAAACATAGCGTGGTGGCGAGTTAAACACGCACATTAGAAGGGAGGTGAGAGCAAACTGGGGACATGATAGGCTTTTCTCAATGTACCTATTTTGCTTACCATCCCTGTATATATATATATATATATATATATACCGGGTGTTCTTTCTAAATAGGGACAGCTGCGGATCTCCCATTAGCCGTCAACTAAGAGAAATAAAAGTCCCAAGAACGTGTACATCTGACGATATAAGACGGAGGGGGTCCTTCCTAGATACGTTTCCAATTTAAGGTAAAACAGTTAGCTGAGTCACCCTTATGCAATTATCTGGTACAAAAAAACTTACCACCCCAAACGCTAGTACCATAGAATTCGGATACAACCAGTGGTTCTATGCCAACCATCGATGATATTGTAATCATAAAAAAAGTTAAAACAATTATACCTATCCATGATTCTTTTAATATTTCTTTAGTATCTTGCCAACTAAATGATTCTTCGATTTGTTTATCATTGCAATTTTCCATAAAAAATTTATAAAATTCACTTGTCTTCATTGACAGAATTGTTAGAATCAAAGTTAACAACACAATTCCAATTCCTAACGAAAAGTATATACCGGCATTTGGTAATGGACTTAAGCCGGATGATAATGATAAGATTTGTAAAATTGCCGAACATACAGCGGCCGCACCGGTTCCATTTATGTTCATACCTAGATATCTTACTGGGAATTTCGCCAGAACTGCACAAAAAGTTATATCCAAAACGGCATCAAATGCTACGAAATTATATAGAGAGAAAAAAATAGTAAAAAAAATATTCTAAAAAAAATAAATTACCACTTGTTAAAGCCATAAGTATCATTGAAATTATGTAAAACGTGTATTGCCCTGAAGCGTAAAATTTGAGAATTTAGTAAATTAATAATAACTGCTCAAGCTGTACTGATGTTAATTGTTGTTTCACATTAAAGATTAAAACTGCTTTGTTGTCAAGCTACCATGAATTAATGATTCGTACCTATCCAAGGCTCGATTTTTAGATATCTTTCTGTCGTCTGAAGGCTTGTCTTCTACATCAGGGAGATGGATCATGGAACCAAATGAATTCCCAGAAGCTTATTGTTTTGATCCTCAACTTGCCTCTACTTGACTAATTGTCGAGATTTTACATTTTATTTAATTGTAAGAAAACAAAAAATATGCACATCGCGAAAATGACATATTTTGTGGGAAAAGCTCTCAACTTTCAGAAAAAAAATGTCAAATTTGATGTATCACGCGCAGCACTGTGAGAAAAATTGCTTTTTCCATTTTGATTGGATTTGAAAGGATCTTTTGTTGTGTTTATGAAAAAATGAATATGCCCATGAAAAAGCTGAGAATTTTTCCTACAAAAAGCTACATTTTACCAATTTTGTAAAAACAGTTTTTTACCTCAAAAAAATTGATGAAAAAGTTGAAATTTTTTCTTCTTCAAAATTTCAAAAATTCATAACATCGAAACGGCCGCATATTAAGAGCTCAAACTTTTAGGGATTTTTTTTTCAAAGTAGGGAACACCTCCAGAAAATTTAAAAAAATCGTCGGAGGTTGCTCCGTAAAAATGATTGTGTTTATTGGAATGACCCATATATATTTCGAAGCATCTTAAAAGGCTCAATGGAGAGAAAGAGGGTGTGTGGAGGAATTATCTTTTATTTGGATCGCTTGAGCATTAATATTTTTCAACCCGACTTCACTTTGACGGGCACTTAATGGCCTCAAATTGCAGATTAATCCATTTTTTTTTCGGCACATCTACCGATGCCTAGTAAATGCACCTGATAAGCCGCAAATTGGCAATAAATAACCAACCATTCTCTAAGGTTTACAATTATCAGAATTTCATTCTTACGCTCGTTTGATATTAATTGTATGTTTGCGGCAAAGCCGTATAGTGATAAGGAGTTTTTTGCTCCTTTTTTTTAAATATTTGGTTTCTGATCAAAGATCAGTGATAGAGAATATTGAGCAATACACTCTTGGCTCTTACCTCTTATCATAAGAACCTTACACCTTGGACTTTTGATTGAATCAACGTTTCTCAACAGTACGACTTGAGCACTTTAATTTCAAAAATATGTTGTATAAAAAAAATACTCACACGAATCAGTATCAATAAAAATTCCGGCAGATAATAAACCAAACAGTATCAAAATACTAACAAGCGAACCCAATAATCGTACATTCAATGGTATCTTATGTCCAAAGAATAGTGTTAAAAGTTGAAATACAATAGTTGATATACGTAGTGTTATTAATGCATCTGCCGAAAATTCCGCTTGTAAAACAGTACGATCTTCGGGTGTTGTATCGTTTAATGTAACATTTCTGAATTTATACATCCAATACTATAATGAAATTGATCAAATTTGATTATTTCACTTAAAAACAACCTACTTCATTGGCTGTAATGAAAAATGAAAATGGTAGCATTCGTATCAAACCAAATAAGAAGAATACGATACAAACAATCCAATATGCATCTTTGGGCTCGTCTGGTAGCAGTTTTGTTACAGGAGCCTTGCCCGATGGGGTCTTTTTCGATATTTTTCGAAAATTACCAATCAAACGTCTTATATTATCGTTAACTTCCATTTTTTTTTTGTTAGTTTCTTACAGACACTATATAAAAATGATCAAAATATCTCACAATATCTATTGTTTTTCTAATCGCTAAAACTGATTAAATTCCTTATTACTGATGGAAGATTTTTGTCTATAATTGTCAAGATTTTATCTTTTATATCTTTATTTTCAAAATAGTGTTACACTTAATTGATTTTGTAACAATTTCACAAGATCTACAAGAGATAAAAACGTAGTATAAAATACATAATCCTACCCTCAACGTACCTTATTTGTCGACTGCAGAAACGGAAGATTATACTTCAGTACATATTGGAGCACAAATATTGATACGATTAAATCTATTTAACCATATACCCAGGAATAAATAATTTTAATAATTTTTAATAATTTATGATTATTTATAATTATTTATAAATATATGTATATGGAGTCATATATATTTATATATAATTTAGGTATATGTGATCATATATAAACATATACCTATAGAATAAAGTATAATTGGATCTGATTATGTCTGCACTACTGCACCGTGTATATGGTTATAGGTATATGGATTCCATGCATAATTATACATAGATTCGTGTATGACTATATCTATATATATCTATGGGCAAATCCTTTACTTTTCGGTAAAAGAGTGTGCGCATGGGTCACCGATGTAGATGCCGATTGTTTTTTCGAAAGTGGGTCAGAAAAGGAGATGATCCTGAAAATTTCAGCCAAATAAGTTCAAATCCGGCCGCTAGAGAATACTTTGAAATTTGAAAAAAGTCGATTTTTTGGCAATTTTCAAAAATTTATATCTCAGCTTCTGTATAACTTAGAGATTATATCGCGACAGCATTTTTCTCGGTCAACTCTGTATTTTTCAGAAAAAAATATGGTATTGATCCAAACTCTGAGTCGGTTTAGCAGTACGCTTGCAACTGAATCACGGTTTTCGCGAAATTTTGCCTATATTTAAAGTTCTGTCAAATCTACTGTTTTTGGAATAAGAAGATGCTTTACTTTAATTAAAGCTCTTTGTTTATAGTACAGTAACGCAAACCTAGGACATTTCTGAAAAATCGCCATTTTGAGATACCCATAACTTTTTTGTACACTGCAAGACGATTGTCGCATTTAGGCGTTCCATTTCTTTCGACACGGTAACAGCATATGCTTCGTATCCTAAGTTTTGTTCAATGCTTGCTGTTAAAGTCCAACTTTATCGACTAAAAACTCGATGGTAAAGTAGCACTTTACCATCGAGCAACAACAAATAAACAAAAACAATTGCTTGTTGTTTAGAGATATCCATTAGCAACCAACAACGATTGACAACTGTATGAATAGTTAATGTCAAAATTTATTAGAAAATTAAAAAAAATTAAATAAAAAAGAGTTTGAAGGGCAAGTATTAAACAAAATCTTGTACTGCACACGGTGGTAAAGTCTCTTTATCCACTCGCGGATTTGTCTCACTCGGCCTCCGGCCTCGTGAGCCACACTTCCACTCATGGATAAAGTATGACTTTACCACCTTGTAGAGTAAATAGATTGATTTTCAATACTTGCTGTTAAAGACATACTTTATTGACTGAACGCTACTTTATACTGGGGGGCGAACTGTCCATGTTTGGAAATATAGGTCTTTTATATTGAAAGAAAACTCTCAAGAGACAAGATTTCAATAAAAGATCAATAATTCATCGGGCGATCGCCCGATCGTCCTCATAGACAGTCCACTCCTGCTTTCTACAATTTTTGTTCATTCAATATTCAATTTTTATTGTAGTTTATCTGAATTTATTTATTATCTAACATTTATTCTTATCAAAAGGTATTGATAATTAAAGTAGCCTCACAGCAACAATATTAAGAAATGAAAAAACCACACACAATACACCCATTGTAACACTATAAATCTGTAATCCTTTATTGCATTTATTTGGAGCAATATTTCTGAAATAAATTTAAAAATATGTATATAATTGGAAAAGTGGTAAAATTTAAATAGACTTACTTTCGAATATTCAAACGCACAGTAGCTATCATATAACCATTTGTTAATTTACATATAATTTGAATCAGAATATATTGATAATCATATGGAAAAATTACGGGCAGATGTTTACGTGGCTGGGCATTACACAGCATCACAAGAGGAACAAATATAAAAGTCCTGATTATACTAACAATGCACAGCAATTTTTCGTTGATTGTCTATAAAAAATTAATTAATTAAATAATTGAAGAGGCTAATTAATTCGATATACATACATATGGAATTCTGCTAGCTAGATCTCTACCAATTGTATCGCATACTGCTGTCAAGAGGAACGTTATCACAGGTACAAAATAGACATCTTTAATATTGAAAAAGAAAACAGATAGTTGTAATAAAATCATAGCGTGGTGGCAAGTTAAATAGGCACATGAGAAGGGAGATGAGAGCAAACTGGGGACATGATCGGCTTTTCTCAATGTACCTAATTTGCTTACCATCCCTATATATACAGAGTGTCCCAGCTAATAATTTAATCTCAAGTATTTCACTTTGTGTGAATTAAAGTGAAAAATTATCTAAAGAAGTTAGACTACAACGCCTGTAATTCAATTAACCGACACCATTTTTTTTCTAGTTAATTTGGAAATGCCATAACGTCGTAAAATATCTCGAAAATTAGTCAATATTAAACGAATTTGATATGATTTTTTTTTTAACTTCTAATTTGCTGCTCAAAAAGAAAATATTAAAGTGCGATTCGCCCGGCGACTCCATCATTTTACACAGTGTGGAGACCAAATTGATAAAAGCTAGAATTTTGCTCGATGATGGTCTTGCCTCATCAATAAATAATTAAAAACTCTATAAATTAATAAAGTTCCTACTATATTTTGAAGCATGCTTTGTACATTCCATTGTACAACTTTACTGTGCTTTCTCATATTTCTATTAAAAATTTTAACATATTTCAGCTGAAATATAGTCTTTTGGAAGTTTTGAAAGGAAAAAAGTCATTTTCATATTCAGTTCATTCATATTACATATTCATTGTAGGCAATTGATTTCCTAATATTGAGTAATTTTCGAGACGTTTTGGCATTTCCAAACGCTAGAACGAAAATCGTGTTGGTCAATTGAAATATAGATATTGTAGTCTAATTTCTTTAGATACGTTTCCACTTTAATTCACAAACAAGTGAAATATTTAAAAACTCTTAGCTGAGTCACCTTATGCAATTATCTGATACAAAAAGAACTTACCGCCCCAAACACCTGTACCATAGAATTCGGATACAACCAGTGGTTCTATGCCTGCCATCGAAAACATTGTAATCATTAAAAAAGTTAAAGCAACTATATCTATCCATGATTCATTCAATATTTCTTTAGTATCTTGCCAACTAAATGATTCTTCGATTTGTTTATCATTGCAATTTCCCATAAAAAATTTATAAAATTCACTTGTCTTCATTGATAGAATTGTTAGAATCAAAGTTAACAACACAATTCCAATACCTAATGAAAAGTATATACCGGCATTTGGCAATGGACTTAAGCCGGATGATAATGATAAGATTTGTAAAATTGCCGTACATACAGCGGCAGCACCGGCTCCATTTATATTCATACCTAGATATCTTACTGGGAATTTCGCCAGAACGGCACAAAAAGTTATATCCAAAACGGCATCAAATGCTACAAAATTATATAGAGAGGAAAAATAGTAAACCAATTATTCTAAAAAAAATATTACCACTTGTTAAAGCCATAAGTATCATTGAAATTATGTAAAACGTGTATTGCCATGAAGCGTAAAATTTGAGTATTTTATTAAATTGAATATGACTGCTCAAGCTGTACTGATGTTAATTGTTAATATTTCACATTAAATATTAAAACTGGTTATGTTGTCCCGCTACCATGAATTAATGATTCCTTCTTATCCAAGATTCGACTTTTAAATATCTTTCTGCCGTCTGAGGCTTGTCTTGTACATGAGCGAGATGGATCATGGAACCAAAGGAATTCCTGGAAGCTTATTATTTTGATCGTCAACTTGCCTTTACTCAAGTAATAGGCCGCAAATTGGCAACAAATCATCAACTATTCTCTATGTTTACGCTTATTAAAATTTCATTCTTACGCTCGATTGACATTAAGTTATACATGTTTGCGGCAAAACCGTACAATGTTAACGAGTTTTTTGCTTCTTTTTGTTGAAATATTTGGTTTCTGATAAAAGATCAATGATAGGGAATATTGAGCAATACACCCTTGGCTCTTGCCTCTTTATCATAAGAATCTTACACCTTGGACTTTTGATTAAATCAACGTTTCTCAACAGTACAACTTGAGCACTCTAATTTCAAAAATATGTTGTATAAAAAAAATAAATACTCACACGAATCAGTATCAATAAAAATTCCGGCAGTTAATAAACCAAACAATATCAAAATAATAACAAGAGAACCTAATAGTCGTACATTCAATGGTATCTTATGTCCAAAGAATAGTGTTAAAAGTTGAAATACAATAGTTGGTATACGTAGTGCTATTGATGCATCTGCCGAAAATTCCGTTTGTAAAACAGTACGGTTTTCGGGTGCTGTATCGTTTAATGTAACATTTCTGAATTTATACATCCAATACTGAAATGGAATTGATCAAATTTGATTATTTCACTTAAAAACAACTCACTTCATTGGCTGTAATGAAAAATGAAGATGGTAACAATCGTATCAAACCAAATAAGAAGAATACGATACAAACAATCGAATATGCATCTTTGGGCTCGTCTGGCAACAGTTTTGTTATAGGAGCCTTGCCCGATGGAGTCATTTTCGATAATCTTCGAAAATTACCAATCAAACGTCTTATATTATCGTTAACTTTCATTTTTTTTTTTGTTATTTGCTTACAGAAACAGTATAAAAATGATCAAAATATCTCACAATATCTATAGTTTTTCTGATCGCTAAAACTGATTAAATTCCTTATTACTAATGGAAGATTTTTGGGTACAATTGTCAAGATTTTATCTTTGATATCTTTATCTTCAAAATAGTGTAACATTGGATTGATTTTGCAACAATTTCACAAAATCTACAAGAGATAAAAACGTAGAATAGAATACATAATCCTACCCTCAACGTACCTTATTTGTCGACTACAGAAACGGAAGATTACTGTTCAATGCTTATTGGAGCTCAAATATTGATACGATTAAATCTATTTAACCATATAAAACGGCACTTGCAGGTAATCGTGAGCAAATCTAAAAATGCGCTACAAATATTGCCTTCATTGATTGTAATCGCACCTGTACTACGATAATTCAAGTGATTCGTCAAAGTTGTACACTTATAGAGTAATGGTCCAGTGTCCGAAAATTTGCAGTCAATAAAATGACAATAAAAACAAATAAAATAAAAGTAGTTTTTAAAAAAAGCTGACTGATTGACATTAATTATCTACGTAACATAATATACAGGTTTGGAAGTTGTACAAGGCTTCTTTATCTTGCAGCTCTATAGAAACTAATGACAGCTCGTTTCAAATCAACTATTCCTGAACTTCAGTAAGTGAATCTTTTCAACTTGGAAACAAACAACTTTTCCCAATTCGAGAAAATCAAACTGTAAAGATGGCTTTTATGTTTCTAAGCTGCTGTACAGTTCTGATCACCAAGCCTGGTTAAATCGCCAGTCCTGTATAAGCCGGATAAATCATCGAATCGAAATTGCATGTGATTATTGACTTCCTGGCTATAATTTCAGTATCATATCGTTATAAAAACTACCTGTTTAGCAGATAAACATAAAAAATGTATGTATTGATTTCCCTTTCTAAACTACTGTTTGTTTGCAATAAATTATGCACTATATTGTTGCAGACCTTGATTAGCGTTATAATTAACAAATTAAATATAATCAGAACGAAATTGCAATAGATCAAAAAATATTAGACGAAAAACAAGCAAATCAAATACTCCTAATTGTTACTTATAGCCATATTCAAATTTGCCGCCAAGATGTATATTTCAGAGATTCCTTGGTAGATGTCGCAACATTCGCCTAATTTGACGGAATCTTCACAATTATTAAATCTACTATACTTTCAGTAGATCTACGGATTTTTTGCATAATTTCCTAGTTTTTTGGAATGTTTTTATATTAATATTTAAAAATTATCGTAAATTTTAAATTCTATCATATTATTATTAGAAAACAGTATTATTGTGGACTAGAGCTCTGCTCATCTCATTTATTAAAGGTCCTGCATATTATTTAGGGATTGTTGTGAAGATAATTATGACAACAGTGCAGATGGTATATTTTTGACAGTAGCACGTGTGTTTGTCAAATTGTGAGGTTGATTACTTTTTTTTAACGCTTTAAATAATAAAAATCCGTGAAAATGGGAAAGTTTCGTACGAAAATCAAAGGGCAAAGTAAAGGTAAACGTTGGCCGAAAGGTCAAAGTTCCAATTCAAATCCAACAACACATAAATTCCGCGATCAAGCCCGTTCGTGTTTCTTTCAACCAAATTTCGGTGAGCCCCACTAATCACAAATTCAAAAACAACAACTATCTGATTATTTATATCAATGTTAGATGCGAAGAGTAGTTTAACATCGGCGGCTTTACTTAAACATGACGCCATACAGCAATACACAGCACCCATGGAATTCGAACAACAACAAGATGAAGAGACATATTCAGCTGTTAGTGGCAGTACCAGTAATGGTACGTTAACAACATCAAAAACATTCGCATCAGAATGGTCGGATTGTACGAATATATCGTTCAAACGTTTCTTAAACGTATTCCAACCGAAATCGATGGTCCACAAAGAGATGTTGGCTATTTTGGCTGCAATCACTGAAGTTATCAAAGAGAATAATGGTACGGAAAGTTCAACGGAATATTATTGTGCATTATTGACCACATTAGAACAGATCTATTCTAATAAAGATAAGAGTAATGATGATAATGATGGTAGTAATAATGAGGAACAATTAACGGCTGTTTTATCATTGATAAATATGGGTATTCGAACAGTCCCAGATAATGTGTTGAAATTGAATTTCAATGATGTTGCGACAAAGATGTTGCTTATCTTAAAAGATTACATCAATAATAATAATAATATTATTATTAAATCGTTGCTGAATATTTTAGCCGTATTGTTAACTAAACAAGAATTAGCTGTATGGACTCATGATTTAACTAAACAAATTTTGGAAGTCATCCTCAACCCGTTTGCTGTACACACGAAACCCAAGGTAATTGGTTTAATTATTTGTTTACTGATGATTGATAAGCATTAAAAACTATGACATATAAATCAAGGAAAATTGTTGAAAATTTTGCTTAAAATAGGTGCTCACTTTTTTTTGTGGCTTTTGATAGTAAATCGTTTTAGAACGGAACTCCTTGAGGATTTGAAATTGTCCACAATAAAGACGATCCAATAGTTTTGGTTGAAAGGCCCTTTAATATTATTGAAATCAGTCAAGTCGTTCAGAATAATTTTTAAGTTTTATTTTGGATAATCATTTAAACCGTGTTACATATTTTTATTGTTACTCCGTTTAGGATATTTGCGTCTTTAAAAAGCTATTTAAAAGGCCGTAATTTTCAGAAATACGCGTTTCTCTTGAAATTTAAAAGGCATGTATAATTGGTCAATCCATTATCATCTCATTCAAGTCTATTGGTATTGAATATAATTTTATTGTTTTGAGTTTAATAAGATATTCAACTCGCTTTATTAAAGAAACTTAAAGCTGAATCTTGGACTGATCTATAACGCGTACAGATGAGTTTTTATTTCTTTCTTTTTGAGAGACTGAATATGCTAAGAAATTTGTTTCTTCTGCATTAGCTTACAGAAGTGATACGTTAAAGCTATGAAAATTCATTGAAAAAAAAAATGTTTACTTTTGGCTAAGGCAAGATTATTTTGCACGTTTATCTGATCCGCTTCAGAAACACATCGGTGGTTGTATTTGGGAACCATAGAAAAGTTAAAAAATGAAAAAATATGACTTGATATAACTAATATGACCATATATGACTAAAAGAATGTTCAATACATAAAAGTATGTATACGTCGTTGTAGCCGCCCCCCGTCATGACGGCGAGCATTTGCGCGGCGGTAATGGTGAGGTATACATACTTTTAAGGGGGTCCTCTGGTTTGACGCCCTGATTTAAAGACCAATAAAGAGATAGAACTTTGAACTTTTTACCAGTTATTTATACATATTTCAAGATTATACAGTTGAATTTTTAGCTAAAAATATTTAGTAGAATTAAAGTTATAGTGGCCTGAAGACACCCGCCTCAAAAAAAAATGGACGCCCACTTCCTCCATGATATCAGCTGATTGTGGCTTAAATGAAACAAAAAAAACACGGCGGGATTTTAATCTGTATACTTAAATGCACCGAGTGGACTACGATGAACAGAAAATTTTGAAAATTGGATTTTTGACAGACTTCGGAACAGAAAAGTCCGAATTTCATGTATTTTTTGTCAACTTTTTAATACAAAAAAAATAGAAATTTTCAAAATTTTGGGATGATAATAGTCCACTCGATGCGTCTAGATGTACTGAGTAGACTCTAGAAATTTGAAGTAAATCGGCCAAGCCGTTTTTGAGATATGATGGAGGAAAGTTTGAAAAACATGGTTTTGAGAAAAACGCGTTTAAAGTTTCAAATACCTACAGTTATAACTAAAACAGGGTACTTAAGAAAATATTTAGTTTTCAAGGGTTTAAATATGCTGAATCTTCCTCTTTTTAAATGGTATTAAAGTAGATAAATCCAATTTTCAGCTGCCATAATTTTTTTTTGCGGGCAAAATGGGGTACCCCTCCAAAAAGTAAGGATTTTTTTTTTTAATAAAATTAAGTTAATAAATAAAAATCATGGACACAATGTCAGAATCGTAATGAATGGGTTCACGCAACATGTTCGGGTGTCTCAGACGAAGATGTTGAATTTAATTGTGATTATTGTAATAGATTTTAGGAAATATTAAATTAGTAAAAAAAAGATAACTTAAAATAATGTTAGAAACAACTTTTGAGTATTTTAGAGCTGAATTTTTGGTGTACCCCGTTTTGCCCACATCCACCCTAAGTATTTATTTGATCAGAAGGGTCTCAGGTATAGAGCCGACAGAGAACAATAGGCTCGCCCCAAACACCTGTCCCTTCTAACTGCTGTATCTTTATAATGGCTTCGAATATCGAAAAATCACTTTACCTCCACATTCTAGACACATTAAGGAAACAATTTATGCAACAAAAAAATCGATTTTTTGAACCTATTAAACCAGAGGGCCCCCTTAAACATATTTTGGTCATATTTAGTCATATTAGTTATAAGTTATATTTATTATGTTTTTTTTGTTTTTTATACGATGTCTCCCAAGTTCCCAAAAACAACCACATCGGTTAGGAAATATTAAAAATTCTTCGAATTTCAAAAATTACTTTTAATTGTATTATTTAATAATTCGTTTGATTTTAGTGGCGAAAAGCGGCCCAAGAATCCGTTGCAATAATCGTACAATCTGATTATTTTAAAATCGAAGAAAATAATAATATAGCAGCCGATTATGTTGCGGAATTTTGTGAAATAACATTAAATAAATGTATGGGTTGTAATAATACAAATACTGTTGTATTATCAACAATACAAACAACAGGACAAACAACAATACTACACATATTAGGTTTAATGAAAGATACAATACGGTATTTTTCAAAAAATCATATGAAACGTTGCTGTGAAATTTTATTACGTTTAATGACATTGAATTATCCAATTGTAACATCGTGTAGTTTACAAGTATTATACAGTTTATTCTCATCACCACAACCAGTTGTACCGGCAAAATTAAATGGACAATTAATTGCAGCATTATATGAATATCAACCATCGGTGAATGATGTACAACCGATGTTGGCATGGATGCTTGTTATGCAACAAGCACACATTCATCTAACAGAGTAATCATATTTTTTTATTAAATTTATTTATTTTTAACAATTTTAATCGATTTGTAGTGTAGATGTCGGCCTAGCGGCTCAATTATTACCGAAAATATTCACAACAATCACCCAATTATGGTTGACGGATAAACAACAAATCCAATCGAATGTTACGCATAGTTTGGAGGTGTTATTGAAAGATTCCTTACAAACAATCTGTTTAAATCCGAATTATTTACAACAATACCAAACTAAAATCGAGAAATGTTTCAATACAATCATTCAAGGCTTAAATTATCAATATTATCAAGTGTGGCATCAAGTATTGCATTTAATTAGTGTAATATTCGAGATAAGCGGTGGTAATTGTAAAGAGTACTTTATCGATTGTTTGAAACAATTAACTGAACTACGAGATTCATATAAATTCTCATATAATAATGAATTAGAATATACAATTGGTGTGGCGATACGTACATTTGGACCGGAATTTGTTTTAAATTATATTAATTTAACAAAACCATTAAATGATGATATCATAATTAATTTGGATCGTTCATGGTTATTGCCGATATTAAAAGAGAATATTAGAAATTCAACATTAGCATATTTCTATAAAACCATACTACCATTGGCTATAAATTGTCAAAAGAAATCCCAGAAATTGGCCGAATCAAATGATGGTATCGGTTCGCATAGTTACGAATTATTCTCCATACAATTATGGAATTTATTACCGAGTTTCTGTAATCAACCGATTGATATTCGAGAGAATTTCAAGAATTTGGCAAAATTCTTAGGTATAACATTACAAGAAAAGAAAGAATTACGTTTATGTATTATGGCATCAATAAGGCGTTTAATTAAAATTAGTCAAGAATCCCAACAACAACACGATATTGATGAATTATCCAAATACGATAAAAACTATTTACCGATACTATTCAATTTGTATACAATTAAACCGATTGGTAGTGATGAGGAGGGTCAACGTTTGGCATGTTTAGATACGATAAAAGTTTATTTAACGATTGCAAAAGATGAATTGAGACAACAATTATTTTTGAATGCCCTACAACGTTTGGATATAACAACACAAGATCCGGAAGATTATTTCATAAAAGAGAGTATTTTAGATTTGATACGTGTTTTAATTAAATATCAAAATGTTGATAATTTAACAAAATTATACGAACTACATATATTGCCGAATATTAAACAACAAAAAGAGAAAGGTAAAAAAATTAGTAATAATCATAATAAAAAAGAGCAAAAGAAAGGGTATCGATTGTTGGAAGAAATTTGTAAGAATTACCAAGAATCGGATAATTGTCGACAATTTATTAAAAAGAATCATAAACAAATCGAGCGATTATTGAATAATTCATTAAATAATTGTGTGATATCAAGTAAAGGGGCCAGATTGAAATGTTATAATTATTTAATACAATCACAACAGGATAATTTAGATAAAAATAGTAAATTAATTAAATCGATAATACCAGAAATTATTCTATCATGTAAAGATATTAATGAGAAAACAAGGAAAATATCGTATGATTTATTGAATTTTATTGGTGAATTATTATTGAAACATAATCAAATTGATGATTTTGTTAAAATGATTGTTGTTGGTTTGATTGGTAATACACAGATGATTACTTGTACAATATTGGCGATTGCATCCGTTCTTCATAATTTTTCAGGTAAGTCGCTGATTATTCTTTTTTTACTCTTACATTAGTTTGTCGTTTTCGATGTACAGGTTTTTTGTTTGGTCGCTCTGTATATGTTTACAATCGAATTCTCCCATTGTGGACTTGAAATAGTCCAGAATTATTAATTTAATTAAAATAGTTTTATTGGGGCGTTGAAGGGAGAATACGAAATATCAGAGTTTTATTTTTTCTATTTTAGGAATTGTATTAGTTCAAAGTAGCAGCTTTGTTTAGCCTAAATAAGTTTTGATTCTTTATTATTCATTTTATTCTAGAAAGTAAACTAAGGTGGAAACTCTTGATTTTCATTATTTTTGAAGGGGAACTTATTTAGGCGCGCGTGGGTAGTAATTTGTTTTTCAAAGCGTGACAGTTCTGCCAACTGTGTAAAATAAACACTAGGGTCTAAAGTTGGTGTCATTGATCGATGTACAGCACCCTCTGGAGTGAGACTAAAATTTTCTGGCCTACCGCGATTTATAATTAATGCCATTTCACTCATTGTCAGTTTCCAATTAGCTTTGTGGCATGATGATAAAACCAAGACATTAAATTTTTGAACTTTTCTAAAATCCGTTAATAAATAAACAAAATATGTATTCGAGGTTCAAGACTGATTGTGAGATGAAACACCCTGTAGGGCAGTTACACCTTTTTTTTCAAACCTTCACAAATTAATATATGTTGAAGCACAAACCGGAGCCATTTATACTAAATTCACGTAGCTATATCGCAAAAATAATTTTAAAAACAACCAAATATTCGTCTGCCGTTTAGAATTTTGGTATAACTCCGTCATATTCGGTCACATTTGTGAATACTTCGATTTTCTTCAGATAAAGAACTAAAAAGTAGCATTTCACAGTTTGTGAAATAACGAACATAAATTTTCTTGTCTCGTCTTTTAAATCCTTGTCGAGGGCTCATATATTCCTATGTGCTCTGTAAATTGAATGATTTTTAAAAGTGATTGTAAAGATAATATGTTGAAAAAATCTAATTGTTAACCCTTTGGGTACATTTGACGAGTGAGTCTCGTCATCGATATGAATAACCAAAGTTACAGATGACGAGTCAATGTGTTAAAAAAATCAAATAAATCGGGACTCAAGGGGTTAATTTAACGCTTTTTAATCATTTTCAACTATAAGAAAGAACATTATAACAACAATCGATTATAAATCGCTTACTGATGAAATTTAAGGCAATAATAAGTCCCCGACACTGTTTAAAAACATAGTTTTTAAGACAAAAAAACGTATTTAAAGTACGGCTTCGAACCGTTATTTTTTCGTTGCGGTTGCATTAGTAAAGCCTATTACGGTTCGGTTTCGGTTTTCGTTTCGGAAAAGATGTGGATTATTTTTCGGTTTTCGGTTCAGTTTTGGTTGCAAGTCTTCACTAATTCAACTATTGTTTCTTTTCTATTTAAATTTGCAAAAAAAATGTCCAGATTGAAAAGATAGTTATGTAATTATCTTTTCTTTTTGGATTTACAAAATTACGGAGATTCTAAGTGTAAAGGGAGCTAAGATCGCCCGGCGCATCCACCAATTTTCAAGCCCAAACAAATTTCATTGCTGCTTATAAATTATTTATAAATAATTGATTAAAATCATATAAATAACAATATCACGGTATATAGATTGTATTCAGTACAATAAATAAATAAAATCTGAAAAATTCTAAAAAATAGAAAGAATAAAAGTGTAACAAAAGAATCAATTTTTTGTAAAATTATTTTCATTATTCATTTTCTTGACTTTAACTTCAAAAACACGACAAATCTCTACTTTCAACTAGAGTTTCTAAAAACCTTAAATTGAACACTGCATTTAATATACAGTCGAACCTGGATAAGCGAGAGTTCAAGGGACTGCGATCTATTTTTCGCTTATAGAGGTTTCTCACTAACCCGAGTTTCTAGCTTATAGAGGGTTCAGGAGAGGTTTATCTCTTTTAAAGAGGTCTAGAAAAATACAGCCAATAAATATCGATAAACATGCATGTATTGTATGGGTATTATTTATTAGAATAATACATGTTTGCAGATAAATGCTTACAAAAAAATACTAAAGATTAAGATTAAATTTACTTGAAAAAATCCTTTAATTTTTTCTGCGTCTCAGTGTTTACATTTTGTGTGTATTTTTCTATTTCATATATGCAAATTCAGGCATTCTAATAAACTAAGAGTTCTGTGAAATTTAAGAATGAGTTATAAATACGTTTAACTCTCGCTTATAGAGGTACAGGCAATTAACAATCTCACTTACAGAGGTCCATGAGCGAAAAACGACTCTTACTTATACAGGTTTTTCTCTCTCACTCACAGGGGTTTTAGAGAGGTAAAATCACGGGACCTGACAATTACTCTCACTTATGGAGTTTTCTCGCTTATCACAGGTTTGACTGTATTTCATCTTCAAATGAGTGAATTTAGGTATACGAAAAATAAACATTGATTCTGTTTTTTTTTTTCAGGCAGTTTAGGTCACGATAATATCCGTTTAATATTAGACAACATAACCGAATTAATAAAATCACCAACACGTGAAATTGTCGCATCATGTTTAAGTTTCATAAATGTGTATTCAAAAGTCCTACCATCACCATTAGTCGGTTCAACTCTATCAACAATTATTAAATCAATATGTAGTATGTGTGATGATAGTAAACGGCATTATCGTATAAAAATCCGTAATATATTAGATCGTTTAATACGTAAATTCGGTTATGAATCTATAATACAATATGTACCAATAAATGATGTTATTATGTATAAACGTTTAAGGAATTTACGTAAATTGAATGTACGTAAAAAGAAATTAAAAGAAATGAAAAATCAAAAAGAACAAAACGAAATTGATGGTGATGTTGGTAGTGATGATGATAATGATATTGAAGATGAATTCTTAATCAAATCAAAACCGAAGAATGTTGATGAGATTTTAGCTGATTTAGATTCCGATGATGATGATGATTTATTAGATGATAATGATGATGGACACACTGACAAAACGAACAAGAAACATAAAACATGGATTGAAGAAAGTAGTGATAATATTATCGATTTTACTGATCCAACTACTGTAAGCAAGATTACAGCAACGAAACCGATTGCCTCAACTTCCAAAACTAACAATACTAGTAACAGTACGAAAAAGAGTAAAGATTGTGGATTTAAAACAGCAAGTGATGGTCGATTAATTATACAAGATCTATCTGATAATGATAATGATGATGATAAGAAGATGAAATTCAATTTGAATTCATCTGATTCGGATACAGATGATGATGCTGATAAAAAGAGTATTGCAGAAACGTTACTTTTAAGTAATCGTAAACGTAAACGATCTGCTGCCAGTGTTAAAAGCGGTACCAGTAATTTAAGTCATTCAGTACAGTCTAAGTACAAACCAGGTGGTGTTGGTATACACAGGTATTAAATACGTACATTTATTTATTAGATTTAATATTAATTATTGTTATTTTTAGGCCAACGAAGGCGTTATCTGTTAAAAGTGGATATTCGACAGCAACAAGTATTAAGAGTGGAGCTGAATATAAATCGAAAAAAGCTAAAGGTGATGCTAAACGTAAAGGTACAAAATTGGATCCGTATGCTTATGTACCGTTGAATCGTTCATTGATTAATAAACGGAAAAAGATGAAGGCAGCTGGACAATTTAAACATATTGTTAGAGCTGCAAAAGCTGGTGCTTTGAAAGGATCTAAAGCTAAGAAGAATCTACTCAAACGTAAACTATAAACATTTGTAATTTATTATATTGTAGTTATTGTTTATTTGATAAAAGTTTATTAAAAATGCGATTTTGGCGTTATTAAAGTTTTTTTGTGGAAGATTTTAAATTGTTTTTGTTGTAGAACTCTTAGTTGGCGCCAGTGTGTAGACAACCAGTTATACACCGCTGGGTCCGCTGCTTTCGACTATACCACATTTACGAACCAAGGGTTTACTAGATTTAGGTTGGCACGCATGAATCTGATTATTTCCTTTACATCATATGTATAATATTTTATTCAATACTTGCTGTTAAAGTTCTACTTTAACGACTAAAAACTCGATGGTACAGTAGCACTGTACCCACCTCAACGGTAAAGTGTTTACTTTACCGTTGAGGTAGGTAAACTCCATAGCAACCAACAGCAAATAAACAAAAACAATTGCTGGTTGTTTAGAGAAATCTAATAGCAACCAGCAACGATTGATAACTGTATGAATAATTAATGTCATAACTTATTAGAAGATTAGAAAAATGTTTTAAGTAAATAAATAATAAAGAGTTTGAAGGGCAAGTATTGGAAAAATCTTATACTGCACACGGTGGTAAGGTCCCTTTATCCACTCGTGGATTTAGCATACACAGCGTCCGGCCTCTTCTCCATTCGCATTGGATATTCTTTCTCTTGCTTGAGCAGCAGTTTTATCTTTTCGATGATAATAAAATAATTAAATACGTCTAAAATGCCGCTTTCACTTTCGATATTTAAAAGGGTACCAATCAAAAACTAGTGCGTAGAATCAATCAAACTTTTTCACAAGCAATTAACCTTGTTAGATCAGCTGTCAAAATGTGTTACGCGGCTTAAGCGTGAAGTCGGTTGTGAAAAAAATACAATTAAGTTCTCTGTTGGGAAAAACGAAATTACTTTCCGAACAAATAATACATGATCGGTCATGCTGCATCTGACGATGAAATAAACTTTTCTCAATACTAACAGTTGAAAGCTGACTTTACTCCATGGTAAAGTGACACTTTTCTTCACTAGTGAAGAAAAATGTGACTTTTGTTTACTTGCAGTTGCTGCCAATTCCCACACTTTCTTCTCCTGCATTGTCTATTTAGAAAGACGGAATTGTGTAATTTATCGCAAATCAAAACTACAATATCTCACAATTTTTATTACTAATAATTATTTGCAAATTCAAAATTTCCTTCCCTAGTAATCCAGTAATCCAGTAATTGTTTAGATGTCCTACCGAGTTGTGCTCTTTCAAGCATACATGTTGTTTTGACCTTGATTGTATTCAAAAAAACCTATAGAAAACAACTCAACAACAGAACATATATAAAGTCGTGTCCTATAGAAAAGAGAGAAGAGACGGAATTTAAACACGAACTTGAATAAAGAAGAAGAAAGGAGGGAAAAAAACGTACACCAACAATACTCGCACACATGCACACGCCAGACTGTCTCAAATGGCTGTTGTTGCTATTCTATCCGGTCATCCGGTTGTACTTTAAGAAACCGAATAAATGTAAAAGGTGTATTTAGAAGGGCATTTAGAACTCTTAGAAAATAAGTAAATGTAAAGAATAGTTGTTGAAAGGACTTGGACGAAGACAGAACATTAAAACAAATTGTGAAATTTTGTGGTAATAGCTTGATTTAGTATTGTTAATAAACAACAAACAATAGCCAATAATAATAATAATGATAATAATGACGATAATAAAACAATAAAAACGACGCAATGTAGTGCATCTGTTGTGTAACTAGAATTTTCTTTATTACGAGTTTAGTACGAAACGTTTAGTTCCTCTATAAAATTTAAGGGTAAGGAATTTATTGATAAATTTTATTATTATTGGTGGTGATGATAACAATTTATTTGTACCCGAGGGCATTATTCTCCAAACCAGTTCTCTTCATTAAAACAATCGAAAATTGCGGTTTATCAATGCATAGGCAACTAAAATTACTTAACGTATTTTGGATATCTACTTTATATATCACAATCGATTACTTAAATAATGAGTAGAGAGCGGATTTTAGGCAAAAACTCTCATGTCAAGTTCATATTGCCTAATATTGTGCATAATGTGGCGCCTTCACAGGCACAAATATGTAATTTATAAACGATTAATTAGTGCAAAGCTTGAACAAATAATGCAAAAACTTTACGCTTTTTTTTGTGGTAGATTACCTAATGATTGGAGGTGGAGGCGCTTTGTGATTTGCAAAAAAAAACACAAGTCAGTGAAAATCAATTAACTTTTAAGTCGATTTTCGAAGAAAGGCTTGCCCTTTGACACACAATCAATTAATCTTCAATATGGAAACCGCAAACCCGAAAACCCAATTCAATTTTCCAATTAGTAAAAAAAAAACTTGTGATTTTACAAACGAGGTACAAGCAAGAGGCAATTCACCCCTAAAACCTACATTTTACCCCCTTCACAGAATATACAGACCGTTTCAGCTCACGCGTTCACCTCTCACACAACTTCAATTATTAAAATATTCGTAAGCAAACCTCAAGAACTTGAAGTTAGTCACCTAAGCACCTGACGTCCTTTGGTAGCGTAGTTTAAGTTCTTGAAAGTTGCTTACGAATATTTTAAATACTTGAAGAAGTTGTGAGAGGTGGGCGCTTGGGCTGAAACAGTCTGTATTTGAATTATTCTTTTGCTAGCATTTATATATCAAGGTGAAAATACTTGATCTTTTCATGACCTACGACCCATCGGTAGGCGAAGGACGTAATCTTCGAAAACATTGAATAATTTCCTCTTGAAAATGATTTGTTTCGTAGCAACCAATATTCTCAAGTGAATTCGTTGTTTGAAACAATTTTTGACCTTTCTTGAACTTTGAACTTTATTTCTCAATTTACTTTGTTTTTGCGAGTTTAATTTTACGTTAAGCTGGGAATCTGATAATCAAAAGTTTTTGGATATTAGAATCACAGTTTAATTTCTAATAAGAACAAAATGTGATTTTTGCTCCCCCTCTCAAAAGGAAATAGGTTTCCTCAACAAAAAAGCGATTAATTTATACAAATATCAGACAAAGTAGATAATTGTTTTTCCGTTACCATTTCGATTACTTCGCAAGCCGTCGACAGGTAATTGATTATATACTATTGAAGGCGGAAACTCTTCTGCTCTGTCATTTTTAGATAGGCAATCCACGGAAGACTCTTTTTACCGAGGAATCAGTTATTAATCTGCTGAATTTTTCTTCCGCGTCTCCTTCGTTTTCCAACAGCCTCTGATTAGAGTTTTTTTGAGATCCTTTTCTTGGGCGACTTCTAAGGAATGCTATCATGGGATGCGGTAGACAGAGGTAGCTTCAGAAGTTTTGCTCGCCCTTGGCCTTGTCTTCTAAAGCAATTGCAGTTTCAGACTTGATCTCTGCAGCCAATGAATGTTGCTTCTCTGGAGATCAGATTTGGGAACGTAACCATTTTGTTACTCTGACACTCTTCCGTGCAATAGAAACAGTCCCATATGTTGGAAAAAAATCTCCATTGAGAAAAATTTTTGTACATTAAAAATGCTATAATTTTTGAACAGTTTAAGATATAAATTTTATTTAGGCACATTCTTGTAGGGCATTAAATTCTCTAAAAGATGCTTCCGAGTTGATTTTTTTAACTTAAAAATTCGTATACTTACGGGCTTTGAAATTAGATGAAAAACAGATATGTTTAGTTCAAAGTTATGGAAATTTTCATTAAAAATGCTATAAATTTTGAACCGTTTAAGATAAAGATTTTATTCAAGCATATTCTTATAGGGCATTAAATTCTATAAAAAAATACTTTGAAGTTGATTCTTTTAACTCAAAAGTTCATATACTTACGGGCTATGAAATTTGACAAAAACATATCCATTTTTCATCAACTTTCATAGTCTGTAAGTATATGGATTTTTAAGTTAAAAAATAAACTTTAAAATACCTTTTTAGAGAATTTAATGCTCTACAAGAATATGCCTAGATAAAATTTCTATCTCAAAGGGTTCGAAAGTTATAGCATTTTTAATGGACACATTTTTTTTGCGTGTCATTTAAATGGGAAATTTCACATGGCCACTGACACCTTTTAAAATTGACTAAAAAAATTTTCTCAATGGGAGAATTTCTTTTTTCAATATATAGGCCCTTTTGAGGCCATAAATTCGATAGGTTAGTCATTTTGGCTCATCCTAAGGTATACAAGCATACATCTTGACATGAACGTGTTAATATACAAGAATCTTTAGTTTTCGTGTATCGGGTTTGAAATACATTTAATTTTTGTTGCAATATCAATAGAAAAGTAATCAAAAAAAGTTGTCGTATTTATTACGTTACAAAAATTTGAAATAATCCACTGGGACTCGAACCGGAGACTTCATAAATTCTAGCCATTATTCACAAATGAACTTGTTTGATCGCATTGCCTCCCAGTAATTTCTCACAAGACGATTAATGCCTCGTTTTACAGTTACACCATGGATGGATGGCTCTTATTATCAATAACACTACTAACAATAATTAAGACAGCAATAAATTCCGATGTAATGAAATATTGCCGTAAACGTACAAGTAAATTGAATGGTGAAGAATTAATATGTAATAATGCGAATCAAGATCAATTTAACACGTTCAATTTAATATTAGATAAAACTCATTGGTTAACATGCGAGAATTGTACATTAAATATAATCAATGAGAATACGTTTATTAATTTACCAAAGAACAATATCAATTATTTATATTTAATTGATAATAATATAACAAAGATACGTGCATTGGTATTTTTGAAATTTCCAAATTTGAAAGTGTTAAATTTACAAAACAACACCATCAACGATCTACAACCGGGCAGTTTCTTCAATTTACGTAAACTCCAACAACTCGATTTGAGTACGAATCAATTAACAATTCTATTAAATAATCTATTTTTGGAATTAGAGAATTTGGATTTGTTGAATTTGAATTTCAATCGCATCTTCTATATACAACCGAACGCTTTTGATGGTTTAAACAATTTAAAATATTTGTATTTAAATTATAATCATTTAGAAAAATTGGACAATTACATATTTAAACCGTTAACAAATCTATTATTGTTGTATCTGGAAAATAACAATATTTTGCATATAAATTCGTTCGCCTTCAACAATTTAAACAATTTGAATTTGTTGTATTTGAATAACAACAATTTATCGTATCTTGTACCGTACAACTTTAAGCCGTTAATTAATTTAATTGATTTACAATTGCGCAACAATAATTTAATTGAAATACAAACGAGCAGTTTTAATGGTATGCGCAATTTGAAATTCTTATATTTGGGCAATAATAAATTGGAAAAAATCCAACCGTACGGTCTGATCGGTTTGGATAGTTTAGAAATTTTGGAATTAATTAACAATAATTTCATCGAATTCAGTTTCGATTCAATTAATAGTCTATATAAATTGAATCTGTTATGGTTGGAAAAGAATCGTATCAATAATCTATTGATTGATTATAAATTAGAGCCGTTTTTGCAATTGACTGTAATTAGTTTAAATACAAATAATTTTACATCTTTTAATTATAAATTATTTTATAATAAATTACCAAACATTAGAGATGTTTATGTTGTTAATAATACATGGAAATGTGAGTTTTTAATAAATATGTTCAATTTCATGTATCACAATCATGTCAATTTATGTATTAATCCATTATGTGATCAGAACAATACGAAAAATTATATTGAAGATATTTGCTTATTGCAGAAGATCAATGAGAAGAAAGATGAACGTAACGATCAAAATGATTTCAACCAAAATCATGATTTTGTTACGGACACTACAAATTTTATCGAATCGAATTCTATTGTTGTTTATGTTTTATTATTTGTCAATTTTTCCATGTAAATATTTGGTTTGTTCTGTTAAATAAATGTTCTACCTCACACGATTGTAAATATTTGTATTTTATAAATAAAAAAAGAGAATATTAGATGGTTTGTTTTCCCTCTATTCTGATATTGCGCTGTAGGCAGGGACAACATACAGGGGTGGCAATCTAGGCAGGTGTATTGGGGAAAGTTTCCGAGATCCAAGAGCTATTTTAACAAAAATTTAACAGTGTTTAAAAAAATACGCAGTACTTAGCAATTTGATTTGGCAGAGAATGCAAAAAACTCCAAATTCGGATGAAATTCACAAATTCGCTTAGTTCTGAGAAGTGAGGTTTTTGTGCCTCTTGCAGAATTGTAAATATTTATGTTTTATAAATAAAACGAGTTCGAATAGCATATAGGAGTGGATTTGCTGCTACTTTTTCGGTATTCATGGATCATTGTGCTCTTTCACAATGCCGCCACTTTAAAGCTTGAAACTTTAAAAGTGCTTTACAACTTCTCATGATCACAGTATTAATAATGTTCCTAAAATAGCCACAAATTAATATTAAACAGAAAGAAGCATTTATTGTGCTTCATTACAAACCAATTCAACGTTCTGCGAATAGAATCCAGAGTTATTTTGAGAAAGATCTAAATCGTGTGTGGGTAAATTTGATCATGAGCACTAAAGGTGTGGATAATGTACAGGGGTGGCAATCTAGACAGGTGCGTTGGGGAAAGGTTCCCAGATTGAAGAGCTATTTTAACAGAAATCTAACAGCGTTTTAAAAAACAGAACGCAGTACGGAGCAATTTGATTTGGCAGAGAATGCAAAATTAGCTCCAAATTAAAATGAAATTCACATTATTCGCTTCGTTTTGAGAAGTGAGGTCTTTGTGCCTCTTGCAGAATTGTAAATAATTATGTTTTATAAATTAAACGAGTACAAATAGCATACAGGAGTGGAAAATTTACTCTTACTGCACTAAATTTGCTACTACTTTTTCGTTATTCTTAACTCACTGTGCTCTTTCACAATGCCGCCCTTTTAAAGCTTGAAATTTCACAACTTTTCATGAGCACTGTAGGCGTGGATAACCTACAGGGGTGGCAATCTGTCTTGATAGACAGGTGCATTGGGGAAAGGTTCCCAGATCCAAGAGCTATTTTAACAGAAATCTAACAGTGTTTTAAAAAACAGTACGCAGTACGGAGCAATTTAGTTTGGTAAAGAATGCAAAATTAGATCAAAATTAAGATGAAATTCACAAATTCGCTCAGTTTTGAGAAGTGAGGTTTTTGTGCCCCTTGCAGAATTGTAAACATTTATGTTTCATAAAGAAAACGAGTTCGACTAGCATAGAGGAGCGGAAATTTCACTCTTACTGCACTGGATTTTCTGCTACTTTTTCGGTATTCTTAACTCATTGTGCTCTTTCACAATGCCGCCACTTTAAAGCTTGAAACTTTAAAAACACTGCACAACTTCTCATGATCACAGTATTAATAATGTTCCTAAAATAGCCACAAATTAATATTAAACAGAAAGAAGCATTTATTGTGCTTCATTACAAACCAATTCAACGTTCTGCGAATAGAATCCAGAGTTATTTTGAGAAAGATCTAAATCGTGTGTGGGTAAATTTGATATGTTAAAAGGATGAATTTGTAGGCACAAAATTGCAGACTTTTTGGCGCTGCAGGTAAATAGTAGTAATAATTGTCAGAATGTACACATAAAATCAAGTCACCAAAAGTGCCACCCCGTCTGCACTCCAGCCCTGGTTAGATAAACTCGAGTTATGACGCTGGAAAAATGATTTATGAAAGACCGAAAACCACTAGTGGCTTGGATAAGTTCTAGTAGAATTTATGTTGAGAAAATGGAAAAAGTAACGCTATTGTTGCCATTGTAAGTACTAAGAACAAACAAAGTTTGTTGTTGGAATTATTAATATTTCATAAGATTTATGGTTGGTATTGATCAATGCGTGAGCACGTAAAATATTGTACGATACAGGATTTTCACATATAATCAATGATAGTTAGCGTTGTTAAGCTCTTAGCGTACGCTAATAAATTTCCCAACACAATTGAACATTCCAGCGAAATCTCGATAACACGAATTCCTAACACTGTAGCATATTGACAGAGTTTGACTAAATTCCAGAAGACCACTGCATATTTTTACAAATCTATTGTGTAGTTGAGGTGGAGCATCTACTAATTTCCGATAATCCTAAACTTTGAAGGAATACAAGAAAAATTCATCAAAAGGTAAGCACAGAAGAACGCTACAATCGCCTCATATATGCATGCAAGACTATTCGCGTTGACTTTAAAAAATCAATAAGAAAGCCTCGTTAATTATTGCAATTACAGTGCAGTCTGTAATAAAGCCTGAAATATTAACCGAGAACCATCGATTATTTTATCCAATTTGAGACGCGGTTTTTGCTTTAACCACTATCAGCCACACCAACCTGTTTTACATAAAATTCCAGTTAAATTTGCGCATAATTTACATAAAGTTTCAACTATTACAAAAACACAAAAATCCACTAATTTGTTCATATATTTTACCTATTCCATCCACCGTTAATAAATTCCGGACAATAAAATCGATATTTTGTAATTTATTAACTGAATCTGTTGTATTATCAACGTTACCATTTGTTTTCAGTGATTCCAAGAGACTGATCTCAATATCAATATTATCGTTAACGTTTTCATATATTCATTACCAACTCTAATTATTTTCGTCTGGCCTCATTACGTTCTAATTCATGAAATAGACTGAAATGAATCTCGTGTAAAGTAGTTGAAATCGTACAAAATTCAGGAACACCTCCGCCAAATCGATAGCTAAACATCCTTGAGTCTAGCTAATCGCGTCTATTTCTTATGTAATGGTTTCGGTTCAAGTGCCGTTCAAATTCAACAGCTAGATCGCATTGCCAAAAAAAAAAACGGATAATTTTAGACCTTCTATTCGCACTGCGGGTGGTAAAAATGCGGTTTATAACGGTGTGCAGTGGTTCAGAAACCTGGTCAAAAATAAAGATTATTATTTTCAAATAAAAACTATTTAATATTGTCGAGCAGGTGTTTGTGTATCTCTAAAGCATTTCGCCCCAGGTCCTTTAAAAGTTGCAGTTGCAAGTTTTACCAAAACTGTTATATCCTTTAAATATGATTTTTTTTAGTTTGTGTTGCCCTGATTTTATTTCGTACGGCAAGTACGAGAATTACGTGTAGATTTTCATTACGTTTCCTGCTTAAAAGGACATGCTTAGGAAACGCAAGGATAGCAATGTTGCTGTAACGTATTTAATTTTGTCTTCCTTCATATTTTTGAAAAAAAATCTATCCAACGGGATGAACGACGTTGCACAAACGAAGGCTTAACTTAAATGTTCTTCTGTTGATATTTGAAGAAATATTTTCGGTAACGATCATCGACTGAAAAGAATTTCCTGCAAACACAGTTCAAAACGATGTTTAAAGTTCCTTGAAACTCGCTAATCGTTCCGATTTCTTACTTTCAATTGCTGTCTCTTATTCAAAAGCTAGAGAATATCATCAAATAATCTTAATAAATAATCGATTATAGATAGATTTCGAATAAATTAGATTTTTTATTTGAACTTTAGGAGGCGTTAAAATGCTAAATCCATATCAAGTTATTTCAAGCACTTGATTTGTTTCGTTTTGTTGACATTTAATATCTTTAATCCAGGATTAACGTAAAAAGAACCTGAAGCAGCTTATTATTATGATTATTAACGCCAATGTTATAGATTTTTTAGACGTGACTTTTGATATTATGTCGACAGTTCCTTCGCCCCAATTCGCTGGACATTCTAAACCGACCTGAAACAATAATCTCGCTTCTTGTATATTCGTATCTAAAAGCATATCTCGTAACGTAGGGCGGCAAAATTTGGGGAGTCAACAAAATAATTTACAGAAAAAATACGCTGGACTGCTCGTATTAGATCTGACAGGCAGTGTAATTTATACCCTTTTCAAAAGTTTTAAAGTATGATAGAAGAGTCTAGCGAACGGCTTTGAGTACAGCCAGAAATATGTTTCAGTGTTTCTAATCCATCCTAATACTTAACCCAATGACCAAAAAAAAAAGATTTGTTTACAATTTCGAATCGGACCATAAGAGCAGTCTTGAAAATGTCATTATAATTTAAGCAGTGAATAGAAATTCAGATAAGACGGATCAATCGAACTATGAACTGATTGTTAGAGCTTCTAATTTTTGACTGGTTGATAGGGATATTTTGAAAAAAAGTTATTTTTGAAATTCATGGAGTATTTGAGCCACTTGTAAGATGAAAGGGCATTTGTAGTTTTAAAGTCTGACATTCCGGTCGTAAAAATATAAATAGAAGCACTTGTAGAAAAAGGCAATTCATCTAAAAACAACTCGACTTTATTGTACTGTAAGATTTTTTACCGTTTAATTGTTTTCGCTGGAACGATTTGGGTAAAACCTGCAAATTCAAATTGCTTATATTATGGTCAACTTTAACACTTTAAAATCAAACAAACGCTTTGATATCGGAAAAAATCGGAATCGACAATAATTCAACTTTTGATAACTGCATGAGTTTGCAATTTTTTTATACTTCCAAATTTAGCTACATGGGCATTTTTGATTTGATTTAAGATGCATTCACGAATAAGACAGATATGCCATATTTACACAAATTACAGGGTGGCAAATCAGTCAGGGTCTATTACGGCATGACAGTGATATCCGCCACTGGATATACTGTTTTGTAGCAGACATTGATATACTTGGTACTCTATTGTAATATAAAATTTCGCCAGATAAGATGTCAAAATTCATGCGACTCTATGGTTAGAAAGTCCTTAATGCGCTATAGGAAAAGTAGTACTGAAACGGTAAAATTTAAATCTGTACTTCAATCAAACGATCATATTTAACTATATTGAAAACCCATTGTTGAAATTTTTAAAGAAATAAAACAAAGAATAAAATCACCTCAACTATGTCGTGATCTAGGGACTTTCTAACCATAGAGTTGCATGAATTTTGACATCCTGTCTGGCGAAATTTTATATTACAATAATGTACCAAGTATACCGCGTCCAACGACTGTTGCAATATTAAAACCAGTCAAACGGAAATCTTCTACAGAGCGGCTTATAATTTGTAATATAACGTTTTATAACCACAATATAAAGTATTTACCTTGTGTACATCGAGACAGATTTTATCAAGTTTTATATCTTTGTAATGTGAATTTGAAAATTTTCAGAATAGTTCTGCTAGTATTGTAATAGCAGACGGTGAATTATTAAACAGAAAGAAATAAAGCAGACTCCGTACCATTCATTGATAAAACACACAAAAACATCATTTGAATATTCAATGTTAGTCAAGATTTCAGTATTTATCTTTAAATTAAATTTCCAAGTAGATGGAGAAAAACAATGCAGAATAATTGAAAATAATCAGTACAACAACCGATGTAGTTTCTTTCAGCGACTGTTATAATTTATTCACGTATCAAACCGTGTATTTCAAATATAAAAACAACGAAATTAATTAATTGCCTCGTGTTCGTTGCTGTTGTTGTAAATTAATGAAATGTTGGTGTTAGCGCTTCAAAAACACCGTATTTGATTCGTTTGTCGGTGGAAATAGAAAACGTACAATGAAATTATTTCTGTGCGATATGAATTATTGGATAACAACACAAAGTTCTCTAAACAGAGAATGACTTTTGAAAGTCAACGACATTCCGCTTATACTGCAATAAAGGGCAATTTTTGAAACACTTTTGTACTACAAATGAGGGTAAATATGTTTAAAGAATTCTTCACGTTTACACAAAAAAAGTCAAATATAAAGGGATGGAAATCGCTAGACTTCCAAATAATGTTTGTTAATATGATAAAGAACATTAAATTTACAATAGTGCTCTGTTGAATATTTCAAGGGAATTTTGATGAATGGCGTGGTAAATTTACATGATTGAAAGAATCGATTAAAGCGATTTATGCAAATTTAATAGAAACGTGGCAACGAATTAAGCGACAAAATTTGCGAAATTTCCCCTTTCTGAGCAGGCGTTATTTCTACATAATATATTTGTATTAAGACTGAAAATGGATCAAACTGGGATTCTATTAAATGACACCTCCTTTTCTACTTAAGCTCAAACAAAAACACAAATCTTCACAAAGAGACTGTTACATCGTCGATATTTTATTAGCCGGCTTTTCAACAATTGTTGGAAATGTATTTATGTGTTCGCATCCGAAATCCATTACAATAATTCTCAGTTAAGCCTTGTAGAAAGTTGAAAACTTCTATCAAATCCTAAACCATTTCACTAGGATTTAAGCTTTGAATCAGTTTTCAACCTAAATAAGCAATAATGATAATTGTTGTGTGTTAACAACAAAGCGTTTTGAACGAAAACAACAAAGAAATCCCACAATTGATCCAAATCAACCACTCAAGTGTCAGGTCCAATAATTTGTTCTTTCGCCTTACACAGAATAACATTTCAGGATGCCAATGCGTTTAATAATCGATTGCGTTTCAAACCGTGAATTAAATGTCAAGAATGGTGGTTTTCTGTAAACAAGAAATCGATTTATTTGCTTTCAAAAGATGTGTATTTACGGTCAGCAGTTGGTTCGTTCACAAGTTGGGGAAATTTTCAAGAGCAACACACTATATATACCAAATTGTGTTGTGGAAATTGATTATCTATCCACAATGCATGAATTACATAGTAAATTAATTCTGGTGGATGCGCCAGACAATAGGTATTTGAAATTAACGTTTATAGAGTTTGTTTGTGGAATAAAAACACAGTTCTGATCGATCTTCGGCCCATTTCTTATCAAATTCCTGATCTATCATTTGCTGTAAAAAAAGACAAAAGAAGCCTTAATTCTGTAGAAACTAGTAATAAAAGAGAGTTTGTCTCAAATGTTGGAGACCTTCCTCTGTAGTAAATATTAACTTAAGCTTTGTAGAAACGAGAAATTTTCCATCCTACAATTTTCGATTCAATAGTGTATTTTCAGATTAGAAGCTTTCAGTAGTTGATAGCCTGTACAAACAGTCCAATGTGGATTGGGTTGATCAACACAATAATTGTTTGGTTGCTGATTGAATCACGATAAATCCAGTTCCAATTACAAAGTTAATTTGAAGGATTACAGCAATTTACTGCAGCACAACAATCCAATTGAGGAAAATCCACAAGTTTTAGACCAAGCCAGATTCAGTCTACTGTCAACTTGTTTTCGTGTCTTATACCTTGTGATGAGTATTTTCGACTTTGATCGATAATTATTAAGCGTTCTACTGGAGGTGTACCAAAAATAAATTTGCTGGAGCGTCAGAACTGCTTGCACCGGCCGGGATTAACACGATCAAACACTAAACTCGAAGACTCAAAGCAAATAGAATCGGACAAATGGACTACATAAATCTTTCAATTCGCTTTATAAACATACGAAATTTATGTCGAAATAGAACGCGATATTTACGCATTTAGGCGAAATTGTGGATTTGGCAGATTATGTTGTTCAAATTGATTATCAAAGCGAAATGTATGAACACTATCTGGAATTGATTTAGGTTAATGTGGCACTGTGTTATTGCCCTCTGTTTATTTAATTTTACGTTTATTTGATTAGAAAACTAAATCAGCCATAATTTTGTAATTCTAGACAACACTTCGAGATAGTTCATCATCTCCCATTTTCCCGATTAACACAATTTCGTTGATGTCAAGAGTTCTCTGCTTTGTTCGTGGTTTCCCATAGACGCTCTCTTAAACATGTGTCAATTACACTCGACTTTTCAACACAAAAGCTTCCAACTTTCCACGATTTTGTGCCAATCTCGAAACCTCCACGACACTCCACACTGTGCATCATTAAGATGGTAATCTAACTTGAAATTTAGACGTTGTATCTCTCCCAATAATGCGCTTATTTAAATTGTCTTCATTCATTAGATAGGTCTTCAAAAATTTTAAATAAAGTAACAGCGACAAACTTCTAAACTTTTCAGCTGTAGCGTAAACGAAACGTCAAGACTTATAGATCATAAAAGCTGGCTTCAGGAAGAGGATGAAGCGTGATAGATAGTTACTTGGCACGTCCCCCAATTTTTTCATATACTACACGGCAAATATTTGCTTTGAACTCTTTTTCTGTACAGTGTAGACCTATTGGACGACTGATAAGCTCCAAAATGATCAGTTGATCTATGTGAGATTGTGTAATAATTTTACGGCCTCACGCCACATTATTATGGCTAAGCACACGAAACTGATAAAAATCACTTATCGATAAAGCTTGTTTCACTGAGTTTGTTTTTCTATCTAATAAAAATAACATAAATAGTCGCAAATCCTGTCTGCTTGACGACGTTCAAATAATAGACATCTTCTGTGAATTGGTTTTGGTTAACACCAACTAAATGGAATATTTTAGTTAAACGAGACGAACGTGATCTCGAACAGAGAAGTATGCTTTAACACCATCCTAAACAAATTATAATTTACACGCCATTACATCGTGTTTGATTTTGTTTTAATACAAAGCGTTGTAATTCAATTAAAAGTCAACGCTTAGAAATAGCTTATAACAAAAGAATTCCGCGTGTTGTAGTTGAATTAATCGGATAATTACAATTGTTGCCCAATGGGGATGGAATTCTCAACTGAAATAACTTCCTTGGGAATCCAGTCGATACAAGATAAATTTCGGATTGTTTGAAATACAGATTCCACGAATAATTGCTAGCTTCCTCATTTCTAGGACTTTTTTAATCAGAATCGTTTCTATGATCGTTTTATTCTGCCCGATATTCCGACGGAAATGATTTTTCATACAGAGAGTCCGTGTCGGAATATCGGGTGGAGCGAAACGATTTTCCTATATGCCATGAAAAATAAAGGATGTCCCAAAATTAACGCAAGATTTCAATTTGAAACCATTTTTGCAATAAAGTGTTGGCAACCCTGTTAAAACAATCATTTGACAGCTGACAGCTTAGGGTTAGTAAAAATGGAGCGTTACACGATACAACAACGTGTTTTTATTGTTGAACAGTATTTCAAAAATGATGAAAGTCTGGCGGCCACAGTTAGAAAATTTTGTTCAAAATACGGTCGGAATAGTAATTTAACATCGTCAACCGTGAAAAGAATTATTGAAAAATTCGGGAAGACGGGATCAGTTGATGATGCTAAACACACTGGTCGTCCAAAAACAAGCCGTTCAAGTGCCAATATCGAAGCAGTGCGTGAGAGTGTTGGGGAAAGTCCAGGAACATCAATTCGGCGTCGTGGACAAGAATTGCAAATCTCAAGAAGCTCTTTACAGCGTATTCTCACTAGAGATTTGTGTCTTCATGCATACAAAATTCAGTTAACGCAAGAACTGAAGCCTCAAGACCATGCACAGCGAAGAGAGTTCGTTGAATGGGTTATTGAACAGCAACAAGTGGATATCGATTTTTCGAATAAAATCATTTTCAGCGATAAGCACATTTTCATCTTGATGGCTTCGTTAATAGGCAAAATTGCCGCATTTGGGGTTTAGAGAATCCACATGTGACTGTCGAAAAACATATGCATCCTCAACGTGTCACTGTTTGGTGCGGATTTTGGGCTGGAAGCATCATTGGGCCGTACTTCTTCGAAAATGAAGCTGGTCAAGCAGTGAACGTTACTGGGCCTCGATATCGTGACATGATAACGCAGTTATTTCTGCCCAAATTAAATGATATTGATATGGAAAACATGTGGTTTCAACAAGACGGTGCCACATGCCATACAGCCCGTGAAACAATTCGTTTACGGCATGAAACATTTCCTGGCCGTATACTCTCTCGTTTCGGTGATAAGAATTACCCCCCTAGATCGTGTGATTTAACACCGTTAGATTTCTTTTTATGGGGATATTTAAAGTCAAAAGTCTATTCCAACAAGCCCGCAAACACGCAGGCATTGAAGGAGGAAATTGTTCGCTGCATCAACGAAATTCAGCCACATGTATTCAAAATGGTCATCGAAAATTTCGATAAAAGAGTACGCGTGTGCCAGCAAAGCCGTGGAGGCCATTTGCCCGAAGTATTGTTTCATACATAACCCTATCCTGTGTACTTTACGATTCTATAAAAAAATTACAATTTAAAGGAAAAAATATGTGTTTTTTATTTAATTCAAATCTTGCGTTAATTTTGAGACACCCTTTACAATAGAAAACTGTTAGAAACTAAATTTCACACTATAAAGTAGAGCGGATTAAGAGAATTTATCCGTAGAAGTAATTTAGATAAATTGAACTTTGCACAACAGTTTGAGTTCTTTTCACAGATTAGGTTCTGTGGTGGCTACGAAATAAAAATACACGACGTATGTGATTTTTAAAATTAACAAAGCGAAACTGCAAATGACAAGATTTGAAATGTTTTTCTTTTTTCTTGCATTATCCACAACAAAGCCAATTAATTGGTAGCTTCTGGATAAAAGTTGACACAATGTGGTTGCTTACAAAATGAAATCCACAACACAAAGGCGATTTTTATACTGTATCTGAAAAGTTTCCATCTGTATAAATCTTTAAGCTAAAATTGACACACTGTCTCGCTAGAGGTGTCAGTAAACAAATGGTATATTTGAATGTTTAGTTGATGTATTTTTTATTTGGTTTGTTTTTGTTGGAAATTGGTGGAGGCGCCAGGCGAATTCGTAAAATATCAAGCTGCCACCAAATCGACAGAAACGAGCTGAAAAACGTCCGCTGAAACCTAAATTCCTCCCATTTCCTGTTCGTTTTAAGAACACCGATAACTGACAGTGCAGTTCAGGTTTCGTTCCATTTCAAAGCAACAACATGTTTATGAAAGATAATACCTCATCTACGCCGATTTTTTCGGCGACACAGGAAATGAGAAAAATGGAATGGTAAACAGTGTCTATTTGCTTTCTATCAGAATTCCGTATAAAGAAAGATGAAATGATAGAGTTTCACATTTGAAATGGACGATTCAAAACAACCACTTTCTCCACGATTACGTACCTGAGAGACGCATAAAACCTGATATTTTGCTGGTATAAAGTGCCTAGTATTCAAAGTAGATTTTAGTGTAGTTTAATCAGTTTAGAATAAAATTCTACGTCTTTTAGTAGTTATGGCCCGTTGCCGGTTTAGGATCTGTTTCATCTCAAATGAAATCTGTTTTGGTAGTTTCGCCCTGTGTGGCTTGTATCAAGGGTTTCCGTAAACATAACATTGTGATTGTAGAACTAGGTCGAGATCGTAGTAAGTTCAAGATTAATTGCCTTTCTCCTAATTATCCCCGCGCCTTATCTACAATAAAGAAGGGTGTAGACAAACAAGGATCCTTCTAAAAATAAATTTATGTGCCCGAATGCGAAAACCATTACAATAATTCTAAGTTAAGTCTGCTAGAAAATTGAAATTCTCTATAAAGCGTTTGATATGTTAACCTAGCTAAGGCGAGCTTTTAGCCAGTGTAGGCGCCAATCTTGGAAACGTTGAATTTATTTGTGATGCCCTATAGGTACAGAAACAAACTGAAAAACGTGCGATTAAATTGAAAATTGGATACTATCTTATTATTCGTTGAAAAATGATATTTGAGACGCCACATGACATCTCATTTACACCATTATTTATAGCTGATGGCGGTGAAAAAATAAACATCATCCACCCGCTACAAAAGTAAACTGTAACGGTAACATAAATAAATAATTTTTGTAGAGAAAATGATAACGCTGAACACTGCGGATCTTCCGTTAATAAATGGCTGAGAAGTCGGCAGTATGTTCAAAAAGTTGCAAGGATAATTATTTGGTCAGAAAATTCAGTAACAAGTTGGTGGGTAATTCAAAGAATAACATTTGGTAGATTTCGCTCCTAATGGGGAAAAGTTCGACCAATCTGCTCCAATTACTGATTGTAATTTGTTTGTGGTCAAATAAAGAATGATCCTAATTCCAACATAAATTCTCTAACTTCGCCCTAAATAGATTCCGGTTAATCGAAACTCTTTTGAAACTGTTGATTGTGTCTAATTCAAACGAAGGCAATCTTGATGCGATGAACCATACCTATGGAAAAGGGTTCAAACAATACAAATACGATAATAGTGTAGAGAAAATCTCGGGAATGTCATTAAGAAGTAACGACCGGACACCGTATTCCCGTTCAGACGTTTTCCTTTTTTTCATGTATCAAATAGTTTTTAAAAAAAGATGCCTCTAAATTGGAGGAGCTGCCAAATAAGCGAAGCTTAAGAGATGCCCCATAGCTGCAGGCAACAATACTTTATTGTTTATTGTTCGTTGGAGAACGACACTTGAGGCAACACACGAGATCTCATTATAACATTAGGCCAGAAAATAATGAAGCTGAAAACTACATTCTATTTCAAATATGCTAGTCCATTATCTTCTAATAATTACCCAAGAGACACGTACAACAGTTGAACTTTATCTGTAGTATCTTCAAAATGTCCAAAAACAATTTCTCGATAACTTATTTCAGTGAAAAGTTAATTCATGCAACACTAATAATTTCAGTGGAAATTTCATCAAGTAATATATCTAACGACTGTGTATTCCGGGTCAAAGGTATCGTTTTTTAAGTTCCTTTTCATCAAAACAACATCAAAAAGACGTGCACTATCTGGGATTTACGAATTTGAAAGAAACCTTGAATTTATCTAAGCTGACCGATAGCCAAAGGCAATAAACTGATAAACGTGCATTGGAGATGAAATTAGAATACTATTCAGATTTCAAATCTATACGATGTAAATGAAAATTGAGATCTGATTGTAATTGAAATGTAAAACGATATTTTAATGTCAATCAAGATGAGAAAAGACAACTGTTTTATTCGATCTGATATTGGCTTACTTTGTGCCTTCGTGTATCAAAAAAAAAGAAATTTTGTGGGAATATAACGATTGCAGAATCTGTTCAAACACAAATAAATTGTAAAATTTCAGTTATAGCGTTCGGTATTCGGTTCTCAACAACTTGAAATGAATCATTTCAATTACCCACTCTTTATGCATTATTTATTTCGATAACGTTTCGCATTTATTCCGCTTATTTCCAACATCGTTGAAATACTGTAATAAATCTAGTTTATCGAAGCAAAAACTAAAATTAAAAACTAAAAAAAATAAAGGGTCGGTAAGTACTCGTACTACGGTAAAAATCGGATACCAGTCAGTTTCAATTTTGCTTCATCTAAAAGTTCTAATTGAAACTTAACAAGTTTTGAAATCTTGCATATTTATATTTTTTTGAATTATACTCACAATCAAATAAGTTATCAATTTCTCGAGTTTTACCTGAAGTCACAAAAATCGTGTCAAATTTAGACTTTCAATGCAAGATCAAGTAGAACCTTCTAGAAAAATTTAGTTCAAATCTAGAAAAGCCAAAAAAATGCAAAAACTGGACTTTCACGTTGTTTTTAGCTTAAATTTTCTTTGGCCAGTGCAAAACGAAGACAACTGACTTTTTTTGCGGTACGTATGCGATGAAAAACGCTGCATCGACTGGTACGGGAACGAAATCTATTATTACACAAATTATTTATAGAAACTGCACTGTATCCAAGTTCAATTCGGTGCAAAAAGGAGCCAGTTCCGGAGCAGACTCGTTTTTACATCGAGCTAAAGTTCACACTTTTGTTGCTTCGATGCAGCACCACCAATACGGTTGAAGAAAGTTCAAAACTGATTCAATCACAAGTGTTGATGTTACTTTTTTTTCTAAAGAAAAGTTTCTTAAAATAAAGGTTTCTGTTCTTATTAATGATAGCTTATTTTGAAGCTGATGAATCCGATTCATTTCTCGGTGCAAAACGGGGCAGCTTCCTAAGAGTTTTTTGATTACTCGTCTTCACCTGAGCGACTCTGAGTAAAAAAAATTATATAGAAACAATTGTATTTTTCACTCAAGTGAAAAATATTTAAATAAATTTCTAGAAGTAAAACATGTTTCTTCCTTCTCTTGAAAAATTTGTAACAATAGAGTTGTCTCTTTTCTGCACTTCTGTCTTCAATTGTAAACCTAAAATTATTAATAAAGCAGTACTCGGTGGAACTTCACATTTGTTAATTTTTATGAATAAAATCATCTCTTTGTTGAAACAGAACAAAGCATGTTTGCTGACGAATGTCACAAACAATCAATATGGGTCAAGCTAAAATTGGAAAATTCATTTCAGAGCAATACAAAAATATCAAAATCACCGATTAGATTTGAAAATAGAATGGTTTGAGTATCAGTTTCGATCCAACGTTTCATCTCATGCCAATACCATTCGTAATCAATTACGATAAAACAATGAATTCGAAATCAATAAGAGGATATTGAAAACGCGTGCCGCAGGCCACTTGAGGCCCATCAATAAGATTTTTTAGAGGCAACACACGCTCACATTCGCATCTGTTGTGCGAATTCAAAGAACAAAAATAGGGGTTGATGTTTACCATACCAAAATAACCCAATATTTTAAATGTATGTCGAGGTTATCACATGAATTAAACACATTACCTCTGAATTACTTTGGGTTCAATTATAAATAGTTTACTCTCTCATTTACGCTTTTACAAAGATGCGTATGTATGCAAAATTAAGATCGTTTCATTGGATTACAATTAATTTCAGAGCATGTCGGGAAACGGGCTTCAAACAGGAAAATAATTATAACTGTAAATTATCGCTTGTTATAACATTTTATTGTTGTATTTTGTTGTCATACCGCCACGACTCTCGTTGGCATTCCTGTCCTGTAAACAAATTACATGTTGAAAGGGACTAGATTGCGACATTTTTTTGTAAGTCGTGTATATTTTTTAGAAATTCAGATGTAATCTAATTTACATGCTTTCGTAGAATTTAATCGGTTTTTCGGATGTTCTTTTTTGTAGCTCAAAAGCTTCTGACAAGATATAAAGAATAACTTGATTTACATTGTAAATCAGCGAGGAATTGCTGTATTTGGAAGACAACACCGATATACAAGAATCAACAAGAATTATTTACAGAGTACGAATAATTAATTCTAGGATTAACGAGCAGTACATTAATTTTTTGTGTTCGAGTTTGTTTTCATGTAATTTACTTAAAAGCAAATTCTAAAAAGCAGAGAAGAAAAAATAGTTACTCTAATCACTCTAATGAATGGTTTTGTATAGTATTAAGTTTAAATTTCAAGAGTTTTTGCATGTTATTCAGTCATTCTCGCCTCTATGTTTAGTTTAAAAGGAGTCACTTTTTTTTAATTTTTGTTTAAAAGCTTTGGACTTTAGAGAGGCTACGTTTTGTTCCAATAAAATATTTAATTTCAATTTCCCCTGTTAAAAAGAAACGAACAGCAGAGGAAAAACGAATGAATATAAAGCAGATGAATTTTTCTTTTACGTGGCGATTACAATAACATAATAATGAAAAAAGAGCTTTCATTATAATGATGGTTGGATGAAAAATAACGCGACACAATCATGAAATAAAATGGAACTTTTGCTAGTTAACAAAAATTTCAACCGCATTCCATTAAAGACGACTTTTTCTTAAACGAAAAAAAGTATATTGCAGTTATTTTTATTTCATTTCGGTGGAAGCTTTTGCGCCTGCTGTAGCGATTCCGTTGAACATTCCAGCCAACAAAATTAGATTTTTTAATGATATTATCAAATCAAATCATTTTAGTAAATGAATCGGTGTTCAACTGAAATTGTTTGTCCTTCTAACAATTTCGATACTCACAACTGAATAAGCGTGTAAAAGAAGGCGTTATCCTGCAGAAAATACTAGAATAATCTGTCTACTTTTTTCCCAGTATTTATTGTCTTTTAACTGCCTACACAGCTCCCAGTAGAGAATTAAAAAAAATTAGATCAATTCTAGAGATTTTCCATGACTGTGTATGAACCGATTGTCCAACCAAGCATTCTATTGTTTTGAATAGAATGTTTAAGAAAAAGATAGAAGGTCGTTTTTTTGTTCGGCAGTCGTCCTTGCGCCAATAACTTTATTTGTGTCGATCTGAAAATAGTATCGTTGAAAGAATAAACTCTATTATTGATAACAACTTTCTGTCTCTCAACAAACTCCAGGGAATTCATGTAAAAACATAAAAAGTAGTGTGCTGCAGTCTCTTGAGTGGAAAAAATCGTATCTAACGTGGCCGCAGCAGGATTGATACCCTCTCAAACTCTATCTGTCTATCAACTATAAAAATCCGTTCAAAGTGGCTTTAATCATAGAAAAGATTTTAGTCTTTTTAAATATTGAATGAATATATCTTGATAAAATAGCATGAGTAAAAAAATTGAATTTAGAGTGCTTAAACAGCAACTTCATTCAGCAAAAATTCCACTTGCACTTATGGAATATTCTCATCCATTTTAAAGATTCTTGACTCTTAACAGTATTTCCAACTGTTTCGTTTTATTTCAGTAGAGATAGTGAACATTAGAGGAGACGAGTAATTTCGTCTGCAACGATTTCAAAATTGTATTATCAAAAGAATAACACTATTACCGATAACGATTTTATATTTTCCAAGAACATGGGAATTCCAGTAAGAATATAAAAGCGTTCCGTTGGAATCGTAACATAGTTGTGTAGAAATTAACTTTATTACTTCAGAATCGAGTATTACATCGCTATAATTCAATTCTAAACAGATTCGATAGAAATCGTTGTATTTTTTCTATCATCGACAATATCTCTTATTCGTTCTATTCTTTGTACTGCAGGAAAAGCTCTGTTGTTGGTAAAAGTTAAAGGAAGCTAACTGGAGAAGTTGTAATAGACTCCCAAATAAAATCAATCAGTCTATCGGCCAAATATTGAAAAAAGTATTAGCAAATATTACTGTTCCAACAATGTGCGCCTCCGGAATTTTCTTGAAACTATGACAATAACGTGGTTATGTTGCAGAAAAAAATCAAAATATTATTATTCCCTCAGAAATGGGGGATTATATTGCAAGACACAGCAACAGATAAAAGGCTGTGAGGAGGCCAAAAGTCATTTTTTTTTGTGCACGAGATTCTAGCATGATTTTGATATATTTTATTCGGTAAAGTGATGCTTTTTGATGTTGTTATAGTCGATTTCTGGCAGCTTTGCGGTGAGCACGATATCTCCGTACCACATCATCTGAGATAAGAAAACCGAAAACCGTTCGTTATTAAAAGATATACGAAATTTGATTGAAGCAATCAGCAATATGTGAATGTTTAACAAAAAGCTAAGCGCGATGCGATAGTTGGCCTTCACTGTTTTTAAAATGGAAATTATTTACCCAAAAACTTTCGATCAACCTCTAGAAAATCTACTGATAGTATTGGAAAAACGCGTACAAAAGTATTAAAAACACGTAACACATAGTCCGAGGTGTCTCTACAAATTTACGTGAAATTTCGAGAATAGCCTGAAATTTTCGGTGCATATCACAAAGATGAATTGATAGAACCGCTTTTTAGACCGCGTATAATTCCAATATAACGGTCGTGGTGTGGTCTGTTGAATATAAGTTAAACAAAATCAGTCGCATCTGAAAGAAATTTCAAGATTATTACAGTTTAGAAGGCATCTAATACAAAAAATCTTGTAAAGTTCGTTAAAATTCTGAGTGCAGATGCAACTTTATTAATGTATGATAGATATTTGAAAATATCCAATTTTCAATATAGACAATTGATATTCGAAACAACGAGTTACTTGTTAGAATAAATAAGAGAATGTAGAGTGAATAAATTTATACGTGCTACGTATTTGAAAGGCGATGATAAGTGAAAAACACTTAATTTTTTTTATAAGAATGGCAACAAATCCTGTACAACGCATTGTTGACTGCTTAAAACTGTATATTCACTAATAATACTCTTAAGCCTCAAGGGAACCCTTAAACAAATTCTAAAATAATCAATTTAAGCATTTATTAGACCGCTCCTAATACAGTTGAGGAAAACTTATTTATACCGGATGGTAACTTGTTTTAAATCTGCCTACCTACTGCGATATTTGTGGTATTTATTGTAGAGCCGCTTCGAAACTTTCTAAGCAAATTGATTTTTTAGCCACTGTCATTGGACTTGAAAACTGGAACAAAAGATAGAATCTCTTATAAGGGGGGACAAAGGTCTGAGATACCAAAAAAAGTACATTTTTGTGATTTTCTTACATTTATTATTAATTAAATATACAAATATAAGATGTCTAATTTTTTTGTTTTGCTTTTTTGAGATCCACATTTTTCATCATTTACTATAAGGCTTTGAATAAGAATCAAAAAATTACTTAATAATAATAAGACTAATACTAAAAGTCCAAATAATGTCATATTGAATTAAAAATTTAACATCTTTGAAAACTCATAGCTCTGATCTCACGTCTATTCCAAACTTGAAATTCTCAGGGCTGTTTGAGGATAAAATGAGGTACATTCACTGAAATTTTTGAAAGATTTGGAGTTGATAGAAAAAAGTTACGGGTATCTCAAAATGGCGATTTTTAAGAAATGTTCTAGGTTTGCGTTGCTGTACTATAAAGAAATAGCTTTAATCAAAGTAAAGTAGGGTAAAAATCAACAGTCCTTACCTTAACGAAAAATTTGACATCTTGATCATCTCCCTATTCCAAAAAATGTAGATTTGACAGGACTTTAAATGTAGGTGAAATTTCTCGAAAACAGTGATTCAGTTGAAAGCGTACAGCTAAACCGAATTAAAACTTGGATCAATAGCATATTTTTTTCTGGAAAATACAGAGTTGACCGAGAAAAATGCCGCCTCGAAATAATCTCTAAGTTATACAGCAGCTGAGATATAGAGTTTTTAAAATTGTCAAAAAATCGACTTTTTTCAAATTTCAAAATGTTCAGGATCGGTATCCAAATGGGTGACCTACGTGCGCACTTTTATCGAAAAGTAATGGATCTGCCCATTAATATTTTTAAAATTTGTGTACATTATTAAGCATTATTCTAAGAATATTCTGCTACGTTTTCATAAAAAAATATTGAAAATTCCGCCAGTGGTAGTCCTGAGAACCGAGTCACCTAAAAAATTGTTTCCATGCAGTAGTCAAGATAACTCGTGATTGCTTCATCTTATATTAAAAAACCAAAGGGATTTCTTTAGTACATAAGTTTATCTTGAATTTGGACGAAGAATTAACAAAATTTTTGTTTTTGAAGTTTTGGTGAAGGTGCAATCAAAAAGCTCTAATTTTTGCCAAAAATTGCTCTTTTTGATTAATTAAAAAATAAGTTGTAATTGAACCAAAAAAAAATCCTTCGTTCAGAAACGAGTATTTAGTATGTAAATAAAGTGTGCAAAGTTTAGGCGAAATCGGTCCGAAGATTTTCGAGAAATTTTGACTGCCGATTTAAAAAGAAAGTTTTGAGAAAAACGCGATTAACGTTTGATACATGAATAAAATAGAGAAAAATAGTTATTTACTGTACAAGGTGGTAAAGTCATACTTTATCTACGAGCGGAAGTTTGGCTGACGAGGCCGGAGGTCAAGTGAGACAAATCCACGAGTGGATAAAGGGACTTTACCACCGTGGTGCAGTACAAGATTTATGACACATTTATTATTGACGATCAGAGGTACCGAGCGCCCTTAGACTCAGTCGTATATAACTCGAAAAGTTATGCTTCTAATGATTTCAAAGTTTCCGAGAATATTTTTTATAAGTTGTAGTATCAGAAAACAATAAAAAAATCGATTTTTTGACCCTTGCGCCCTCTTAAGAACTGAAAAAAAATAACAGATGAACACAATTATTAACGGAAATAGAAAAATTAATGTTCGGCAATTTTTTGAATTCATATAATAATGATTAATGCAAATACCAGTCGACCCGGCGCAGCCACCATTTCCCGTGCTTGCTATACGGGGACGTATGAGAAAGCAGACATTTGCCAAACTGATGCTATTTGAGTGAGTTATGTGTGTTCAGGTGAACGGCGATATGACACGTTTGCATAAATATACTTTATATTGAATGCAGTCGAGAAATTTTTAATACTTTTCATCACCCAACTTTCATAAGAAGATTGTGTAAACTTACACATTCTCTAATCTAGGCGTTTTCTAAATTTCAGACAAGAAATTTAATTAATGAAATATATTCTCAAATAAAGTTTTAATTAATCCGCCAATTACATTATACAATATAATGTTGATGATGTTAAAATCCCTCAACGGCCTCAACTATATAATTATTGAAGAGGATGACGAACCAAACACTGATCAAATTAGATAGTTTCGTCCTCTCAACATCAATATAGTTCAATTAACAAACCAATCGCCGATTAGTTTGGATTCGATTAAGCCAGACTACTACTAATCCAAACGCAAACAGATCAATAGTGTCGCCAATTAAAGTGCGAAACGATCGTATGTAAATTACTTGACAACAAGCGAATCGATTAATAAATCACAAATTAGGTCGCACCCAACAAGAGACGGTATTTTTCCATGCAAAAACTTAAACGACTCTACATTTGGTATTTGTATAAACATCAAACAGAATAACAACTTATTATTTGCCCAATTCCCTTGTAAGCGTGTGTTTGTATCACTTAATGAAGCGCAAAAACGTAATTGAACGAAATGTCGCCTACAAAGCTGATATGTACGAATTGTAAACAAGACGAAAAATGTCGCAGCAAATACGTTATTAGCTTGAAGTGTAAATATAAACAAAGTAAATAAGAGCGAATCAGTATTTGTTCTTGTGATTTTAGTTCGTAATTTACTACAAAGATAAAGAAAGTTCAAACTCAAATAAACAAAGAGTTTTTTTTTTGAAAAGATCGCTCAATCTTGCCCTAATCCGATGATAACAAATTTTGCTTGGCTGGCAATAGATTATAGATTACTCCACATCACGATAATGGTCGTTGGAGTACTTATTGAAGTACAATCGAGCCAAGAATGGATTATAGTTGTGAGAGCTTAAGAGAGATTTTCTGATGAAGAAAATTATTGGAGAAATCTCATAATCAATCTAGTTTGAAGTAGACACGCATCTCGCTAAGTACCGACAAGTTCGGTACAACAATTCGACTGTAAATTGTGTCGCTTGTGTTCGAAATTCAACTCGAATTAATTGATCTTCATAAATCGATAAAATGAGATTCTTTTTTTTTGCGGAACGTACAATATTTGTTTTATGCTTCGTTATATATTCTCTCGTGTTATTCGGATGTTTGTTTCATATGTTTCGTATTTGATTTTTCCCATGAAATTTCCGTAACATAAAAGAAAGTTGATTTAAATTTACAAAAAAAAATTGCAAGGAATTTCGCCCGGCGCATCCACCATAATTGTTCTTCGTTTGCATTTTCGAAACTACTCCCAATATTGAAAACAGAATATAAATACCCAAAATTGATCTACACGCAGGATTCATTTCAGCCCAAAAATAGGTTCCTTTTAATTTTTTTTCTATACGTGTAATTATTGACACAACGTAAGTTTCTTTCCGAAAAAGTTTTTTTTATGATAAATAATTCTACATAAATCAATTCAATTTAATTGTGGACCGATAAACTACTACGATTTCCTCAGTTTTATCACACAGCCTGCAGGAGTGAAGCCTTTAATCCGCTGCAGAAACTTGTTTAGTTAACCGAAGCAAATACCCTGAGACCGCTTAATTGTAAATCTGAGCCGATTACCATTTCTTAGGTCAGCAATATCAGATAGATGCCTTCAAGATATATTCAACCGATTTAAATAAATACCATCAAGTTCCATTAGTGGAGAAAATTTAGTGGGAATCCGTTTCAAATTACCAAAATTACCAAATCTGAATACATTTAAATGTGTGATTAAACAATACAATCTTGTATTTTAGTACAATAAAGTAGAATATCTTCAGGGTAGTTGAATGACATTTTTCTAATAACCTTGTCCAAGCTTGTTTTGTTTTAAATTCGTTTCCTACATTTGTCAGTTGCCAACGAATTTGAGACTTGTCAGAGATGTCGAACAACTACGCCGATTACCCATCATTCGCGTCCCAGTTGGAGAGCATTCAACTGAACAACATTCTGGAAAAAAGCTGAAACGAGCGTGGTTTCTTTTATCGAACAGAAAAGAGCAAAACGACTTAAAAAATGAGAAAAGTTGTCAAAAAGGAATTCTCATGCAGTGCCATCGAGAGTATCTTTTCTAGCGCATCCAATCGATTTATATTTTAAACAGAAAACTACTATATTTTGTAGGAAAGACTCAATCCAACTGTCTGCAATCGTTATTTCTATATAGAACGAGTTTCAATCGCTTGTGACAGTTCTTCAATTTTTCTATAACAATGAAAAATTCACACATATCGAACTTTAATGGAAAATAAATGGAAACGTAAAACTGAAAACTTGTATTTGTTGTGAATTTGATGTTCGCTGAACACCGGAATTCCGTACCGACTCTAACAACTTTCAATATTGGGTTAATTGCTACAATTTTACAAACAAAATTCTTCCACTCTAATCGAATCAGTCGGAAAGATAACTCAATTCGAGCTCAGTCAAGAAACTTTGTAATTGCGTTTTAAAATTGAATTTCAATAATGATCGTAATTGAATAGGCAAACGTCAACTTTGGGAAATTTAATTAAACACTCAACGATTCGCGGACGGAAGTAGTTGGGAGCGCTGTAATCATGGAGATTTTTAAATGTGGTCTATGCGTTGGTAAGCTTGCACCACCTGCAGTGACTCCATTATTCATGATATGCTGTTGGGAAGCTTTAACGATGGCTTTCATCGTCCATATCGGTCTTTATAGTTACTAAATTGCCCTCATATTTAATGTATGAACGATCTGATTGAAGTGCGATTTACATGGACTGATACGTTTCCACTTCATCTCTCCCGAGTAGAACATGGTGTTTTTGTTGCAGGGTAGACTGAGAGAATTTTGTTGGATCTTACATAAGTCTCTACTATAAACGCGATATTATGTAAATTCCAATTAAATATCTTCAGACATCGACGAATTAGTAATGTTATTATTTGTACAAAGAATTTAATTTGAAGCTTTGGCAAAAATAGATCAAATAAAGACTTGTTGAAAATCCTGTCTCTATCGAGACCCAGTGGATAAACTTGAAGGACTATCGTAACAAAATAACCTTGGTTTTAATTAAATTGTCTTGGGGGATGCTCACCAACTCTCACCATCAATCGATTGTAACGTGAACACAACCGAACGTGATTAAGCAAATAAGCAACAAACTAGAATATGAATATTTATGGGGATGTTTGTGGAGGAAAAGTGCGAGAAAAATGCTGTAAATTCACCATTAAATAACAATGAAAACGAAACGACCAACGGCATGAAAGCGAACTGTGAGAAACGTTCTACTTTTCGATCGTTTACTTTATTCGATCGGAACCAAAAACAGGATCGTGGTAAGTTACAACTCTACAATCCACTTACGTTCAAGGCAGGTTTTTGTCTATCTCATATTTTTTATACAGACAACGGTAAGCGAATTCAAGTTCAAGTTAACGCTATTTAGACTTCAATTAATATCCAATTAATTGTGTAAATGTTATTGAGAAATCTCTTTTGTGTAAAAAAATTTTTAATTAATATTTTCTTACCGTTCAAATATTTGAAATTATTTCTATAGAACGCAATATATTGATTCTAAATACTTTTTATAATTAATAAAATGAAGACTTACGAATTTCGCTTTAGATTTTTCAGATAAAAGAACATAATCGGCGGCGCTTCTTGAGCAAATCAATCAATAATCTAATTCATTAAAATATAAGTAAAAGGAATCTCTATAAAGCACGGACAATTAATTTAAATAATCGATCGTGTCTCATTATTTCGTTTGAAATTATTATCGGATTAAATCAATAACAACAGAAGTAGGTTCTTTGTCGAGAAGTTTTTGTGCGCCTCGACAGATTAACAGCCTTTCTATTTCGAAGGCAGCTGTTTGAGCAGCAATTCTTTGGGTCAAAAATCGCAAAAACTCTGTCATATTATAATAAAATTGGGGGCGTCGAACTTGTAGATATCCAGATACATTTGTAATTGATTAATATAAATGCAAATTGATATGGTTGTTATTCAATTCCATATAATGTAGGTGATTGATTTGCATATTCGTGTACTTTAATTTTGGATTATTCGGGAATTTGCTTAATACATAAAATGATAATGGAATCGGAAAATACTCCAATTTCAATATTTCCATGCAGATTTATCGTAACGCTTCATTGGTCGGTTGGAAATTTTCAACAAATTGCATATTATTGAAAACGTTGTTGATATGGCAACTTTCGTACGTGAGCATCAAGATTTCGTAAAAACGACTAAAAAATCAGCATTTTTTCTGCTCCACAATTCACGCATTCCGTATTATTTCGAAACTTATATAATAACTTGTGCAATAAACGTAGATCCGGCTGGATTGTGTCCAGAATTTCAGAAACGGATTAAAGATACAAAAAGAGTGCCATATTGTTCAATTATATCAATAACTTTTTTTTACTTTTTCTCCTTAGAAAAAGTGTCTTGAAGTCATTAACCTCAGGCCCTCAAAAGTCTACATCCACCCTTGCCGAGTCACATAACTTATGGAAGAATAGCCCACATGCGACCCTTTTTAAAAGAGCGACTAGAATCCAATCTATCTTTAGTTGCAAACCCTCAAAATGGACTTTGTATTAAATCAGCCTTTTATCGCTTGCATATTAGGATCATTTCGCTTTGCTTTCTTTGGAAATGAATCTTATGTAAAGTGAAAATCAGGTTTTCAATGCTTAAAAGCAAGCTTAAGCTGCTTTGAAGACGTGAATCGAGTCTTCGGGTCGATTCTACAATCGCTTAAATCCGCCAGATATTCCCAAAGAAATTCTCTTTCGATTATCGAAAGTATAAGGTAAGAGAAGTTCTGTTAAAATGTCGGTCGGCGTAAAACTATTGCAGGTTCGGCTTTTATACTGTTTCATAAAGAAAAAACTTTATTAAGACTTGCGTTTATTAAATGGTGGATGCGCCGGTTAGATTCAATTACGAGAATTTTGGATAATTGAAAATGATACACAACAGAGCCGTCAACAGTCCTGAATTGACGTGAATAGCGTGCTTTGTTCTTTATTCGTACAATATAGTAAATTTCAGACAAAGGTAATCCCTGTATAACACTGCTGAAATGGTGGGTGTTAACGGAAATTAAACTAAATTTAGCAACAGTACAAAACGCAACCCCTAAATAAGCAGTAACGATTTGCATCGTGTTTTAGGAAAATAGCATAATAAAATTTTAATAATTACGTACAAAAATATCGACAAGATTGAAAAACAGTCACCACCCAGTCAGAAGGGTCTGCATTAAGTAAAATATTATCCAGCGACAACCAAAAACTTACAGTTTTGAAGCACCTAAATCAATACTTTTTTTCTTTATTTTGATCGTTGTACGCAATAATTACTTTAAACTGTTTCTGTAAAAAAATTAGAGAAGGCAATCACGACTGTTTTTGTTAATTTTCAAGCTTTCCTTCCAATTTTTTACATCTTTTTTGTATAATATTGAAAACATATGTTCCGCCCTTTAAAGCAAACAAAATATTGAACGTGACTGGTTTGAAAGCCACCCTCACATTGAGGTGAAATTCAATTTTCTTTAGGCGGTGTTTATTATTGGGTTGTGACAATTTTTATCTCTTTCTAAAGCAGTTTCTAATACTTACTTATGAGTTTGAGTGGTTGAGAAATACGATTCAAAAACTAGTTTCGTTGTCTTTTGATGGTCTGAAAATTTCAATAATTGTATATAAACTAGAAACTCTATTGCACATGAATATTTTCACATTAATATTCAGTGGGGAAAACGAACTGAAATTACTACATAATTAACTGAAATATAGTTGAAACGAAGTAGAGAAACAGTCCAACTGAAATATAGAAAAATGATGATTTTTAATCAAAAAAAAATATAGAGAAGTTTTAAGCTTTCATGTTTGGATAAATGTTGATGTTGCATTTACATTCGACAAACATAAAAATAATAAAAACAAATCTGTTGCTTTTATAATAAAATCAATCAAGCAACGTTGTTTGAAATATGCTCATAAAGTTTATTGTTATTATTTCACAATTTTCTGTTGCTTTAATTATCATACTATTGGACAAACATAATTCATTATTGTAACAAATTGAGTTTTCTATATGCATACAGATTAAAATCGATATTTAACTAAAACAGTTATTTATACTCGGTCTATGTTGGTCAAATCAACCAAACTTTTGGGACTTCTAGTTGTGGGAAAGGGGAGTTTATCCAGACAACAGGCTTTAATAAAAAGCGTACAGCTAGTGTAAAACATACAACAGAAGAAGTCGACACTGAAACGATTGTAAAGTTTTAGTCAATCCGACTGCCTAGAATCGTATTGTAGATTTACAGTTGGCCTTCATTCAATGTTTACAGACCTACTTCACAAACATATACACAATGTAACAATTAACCGACACAACCTGGAGGTTGTAGATACAAAAATATATCCGCAATTGTTTTATTTCATCTATTTCACAGTTTTTTTATGTTGTAGGTAGTAAATAAATAGATTTTCTTATAAAATAATTTATTTGCTTACAGTTTTATCGTTATTACTTACAGTGATTCTAATGTAGTGCATCCCTATCGGTACCCACTTTAGGTGGTGATTACCCCTATTATTACCAATCGCCCACATTCTAGAATAAATCTCAAACACAAAAAATACAGAACATTGAAAAAAAACTCACTCATAATAAATATTTCGAATTGTTTTAACACCTATTACTTTTGTTTTGTTCCAAATTTACACGATTTCTCGACTCATTAAAACCACTAACATTCACATCAGACTTCATGTTAGACATAAACTGTTATCAACATAAATACCAAGTTGTTGATATTGTTATCAACGAGTTTTGCGATAAGAACTTTCTATTGTTATCGCAACAGGTGCGATAGGCAAATTATTGTCATTTTAAATGCCGAAAGAACAGTCCTGAATTCTTGTTCGCAAATACGGCGGATTATATTGAATTTTCGAATCACCTGTTGCGTCCTGATTCATTGATAGTAGCCCTTCGTAGAGCAGCAATTGTACGAATAGAGAACAAAATATCAGGCGGAGAGTACATGTTAACATCAAACGGCACACTTTTATTGCTATCTAAATTAAATTCAGCTGTAGATAAAACTGGGGTACGTAGATAGAAGGCCTGAAAAAATTTGTTTAAATTTCAAGCGGCGCACACACCATTTTTCAATTGCGCTCAACTGGTGCCCCTGCTACGAGAATTTCCAAATAAAATACAGCCTAGGCGATGTTTTGTTTGATTTTTATTATAAATTCAGGGTTGTATTCGCTTCAGCTGAACGCATGAATTTACCTTTTGTAAATGTTACAAATTAATCAAATATGTAGTTTAATATCGCTATAATGTGTACGGATCGTAAAATATTCTGAATTCGACAAATGAATGCAGTAAATTATGTTGGTGTCAATGAACTTCAACAAATCGATAGGAACGCGGTGTAGCAGCAAAAAACGATCGCATAGCGCCACAATTCAGCCTGTAATAGACCTGAAATATTTACCAAGACTCTCGATTATGTTTATATTACAGTTTGTCTTCCAATCTTCTCCTAGGAACTACGCGGATTTCATGAGTATTACAAGAAAACAACAAGTTTGTGGTTTACTTGATGATTTATTTATTAAAAATATAATTATGATAATCTGCATTGGTCATTTTCTCTAAATGTTGATTCCAGAAATGTTTGTAATTTTAAGAACAATCTCAGGTGCCTTCTAATCGGTCGACTGGTGACGGGGTCCGATCGATAAAATCAATATTTTGCAACTTCTTCTCCAGATCAACAACATTCGTTTTACGATTCGTCTTCGGTAATTCCAAACGATTCTTCATGGAATCATCAACATTATTACAACTATCACAATTTTGTGTTGTAGTGTTGACGTTTTCATCCAACGGTTGTGATAGATTCATGGCCAATTCCAATTCCTTCTGCCAGGCTTCCTCTTTGCGTTCGCGTTCCTTACGTTCCAATTCTTGATAACGATTGTAGACTTTAAATTCGGGTATAATACACGGTTGAAGATCCATTGGTGAGTCGGTATCCTAAACATAATTAAACATCATGAAATTTGGGCGATTTTTGAAAATTATCCCGTACCAAATCGATACTTAACGAGCCTTGTAATTCACGTATCGAACGTTGTTTAGCCAATCGTTTCTTCTTCTTATGTAATGGCTTCGTCTCGACTATCATCTCTTCTAGTTCAAAAGTTGGATCGCAATTCAAATGGTCTTTCTAAAAAGTAATCGATTATCAGAGAATTTTCGAATAATTCTTAGATTACAGGTGGTGAAAAGTGCGGCTTATAATGGCGTTGCAATACCAAGTCCATATCGAATTTTTTCAGGCACTTGACTTGCTTCAGTTCCTTAACGTTTGAAATCCTCAATCCCGGACTGATGGTCAACAACTATAAACACAGTATTACGTGCGATTAACGTAACAATTACCGATTATACGATTACTTTTGATATTAAGTCGACAATGCCTTCGCTCCATTTCGACGGATATATTAGACCCATGTGGAAATAGATTCGCACATCATGGATACACGTATTTGAATGGATATCAAATGGTCGACTGCCGCGCAACATTTCGTACGCTACAACACCTGCAATTGTAACATTACATAAGACTAGTTCTGGAGATTTTTGCAATAAAAAATCGCACCCAATGACCACCAATCGACTGGATACGAATAACCGACACATAAATCTAGAGCACAATCGAAAATCTCCGGTGCAATATACGGTTTTGTGCCGGACATTGAAGTTGCCAACTGTCCATCTTCAACGACTGCGGCTATATTGAAATCAGTCAAATGGAAATGTCCTACACAACAATTTATAATTATGCCACGCTTTTTAATAGATACGCAAACGATTACCTTGTTCATCGAGAAGGATGTTGTCGGGTTTCACGTCTCTGTAACATAAATTTAAGAAATTAATCGAAAATAGTGTCTCATCGCGTTCAAGTCGTTGGAATTTCTATTTTTTGTTAAACAGAATTTTTGTTAAATTAAATGGAACAATTCTGTATTTATGTCGCAATACAATTCGAAATAAATGAATAAGAAAACGGCGAAATAATCGAGAACAAGCATTCAAATAACGACGTTCTATTAAAGTCGAATTTTATTCATATTTTTTTGCCAGACCGTTATTACTTCCATAATTAAAATGTGGAATTCAGATGCGACAGAAAAAACTACGACGTGTTTCTGGTTTTTTTTTTGCAAACTAACTGAAATGTTAGCATTATCGATCTCAATATAGCGTGTTCCATTTATGAAAACGGACTGTCTGTCGACAAAGATAACAGGGAACACAGTAATCTTCTCGTAGTGTTTTGTAGCAATTGTAGGACTTCTACAAAGCAACAAAGACTCGCTCTAGTTAGTCGTATAGTTGGTGTATTTGTTATTATGTCAATAGGATATTCAGTGGAACTCTAAACAAATATAATAATGAAACTTCTGTCTGATATGCTCCATTCAATCTAGAATTTATGCCTTTTAAAAGACTACTCGTCGAATTGTTCGTGTGAGAACAATTCAAATATAAGCACATCGAAATAGGCAGACGTCTGAACGAAATTGTTGAACGTAATGAAAGTTATTAAATTTGAAATATTACGGCTCTATAATTATCAAGAAAACTATCTTGTAGTAAAACTAGCTAATTCTCAATTTTGCTCTTCTTCTGGTCAAGAAAGTGTTAAGCTTAGATGTGAATTTGCGATTTCCTACAAATTGTATGGATATCGACTCGCAAATGCGAAGAATAAGCCGGATCGCAAATCTGTATAAAAGAACCTGTAATGCAGGCCTTCCTTTTATGCCAAATATTAAGTTAAGCCTCCTAGAAAGCTGACAATTTCTATCTGATCCCACCCTTGTCAGCAACTTTTATTTATCTTCAGTAATGCGTTTCTAGATTATTCAATAAATAATAAAATGAACGAGCAGTGTAGATGAATTATTCGATATGCTAATATGCTAAAATCGATGTTCTTTGGTAAAAATAGATCGAATGAAAACTGCAAAGCTAATTGCAGGATTACAGTTATCGACAATAGCACAACATGCCTAGAATTGATTCCAATCGGAGAAAATCAGTTAGGCTTTCTCTCGTCTTACAACAGCAAACGATAATGTTGAAATAATAAATTCGGCGGTAGGGAGTCCCTATTTACTGAATCACTGGGTCTCGATTGTGTTGTTGCAACTGATTATCAAAGTGGAGTAAATGATGACTAACTGTGATTATTTCAGGTGGATGCAACAGACAGTTGCAATTAACGTATAACGTTTGTTCGGTTAGAAAGCTAAACTAAACTCACCTATGTATAATGTGTTTGCTTTGTAAATAATCGAGAGCTAAAGCTAATTCGCATATCATCAGCTTAACATTATCCTCCGTGAAACGAATTGGTTGTTGGATGTGATAACGTAAATCACCGCCTAATAGCAGATCCGTCACCATAAACAGGTCTTCTTCATCTGTAAAGAACTAATATCCGTTACTAGATGCATTTCACAACACATCTACACGAAACATTTGGAAACTAAATTTCTAGTAATTCTAGACAACATTTCCTGTTTAACACGATTGCCTTCTTTGTTCGTAGCTCTAATCCATATGTCAATTACAGTCGATTGTTCAACATAAAAGCTTCCAACTTACCACCATCTTCTGCCAATCTCGAGACCTCCATTAAGATGGTAATCTAACGCAAAATTTACATGTTGTATCTCTCCCGACTGAGATTATTTGAATTGTCTTCAAATTGTGTCGATATTTTGGTGATATCTTCAAAGAAATTGACTAGTGTAAAAGTTGCAACTTCCAATCTTTTCGGCTGTAGTGTATAGGAAAAATTCAACATTTGCACAAACCACAGTAGGTGACATCAAGATGGGGAAGAAGCGAGATAGATCGTTAAATTAACTTATTCACTAACCTTGGAACGAAAACCAAATATTGACAAGAAATGGATGTTCTAATCGAGTCAGAATTTCCACTTCCCTCAACACATTCTTTAATGCATCACGTTCTATACATTGATGTTTATTCATGTACTTCATAGCAAACATTTGCTTTGTATCTTTCTTCTCAACGATGCAAACCTATTGGAAAACAACAAATTATACAAAACATATATATATTTCCATTAAATTATCGAGCATTTTAAGCTTAAATTAATGAAGTTTCTGCTTTGAATTGGTTTTGAGTTAACATCATTTAAACGCTTTAGTCTAACAAGACTGTACGTCATCTCAATTAGAGCACTACACTCCAACACAGATTATAATTTACTCTATTATTTAAAGTTGCACGTAAATTGAAAATAAACAGGAGAAATTTGTGTTAAACTAAGTCCACATTAAGTCTACAAATAGTGACGCTTTCGTAATAATTAAATCGACTACATGAATAAAACTAGCACAGCTATAAACTCTTCTATAACGATAAAGTAGCAATACCCTCGAGTCGATTAATAAAAGTAGAAACTTCCCCTGGGAATGTTCAACATTTTGCAATGAATTAATTAAATAATCACAATTGTTTTCCAATGCAAAGAACTCTACTGGGAACCAGAGTTTTTCGGTTCTCAATTTGAATGGGGAATTAATTTCGAACTACCTACGAACATTTTCTAATTAAGAATTATAGTAAATTTCATGAGTGGTTCTATTAAAATTTTCAATAATTAATATTTCGATCGAAATTAAATATTTGTGCTAGAAACGATATAACGGATTACGAAGGTTTTACGGACCAATTTCATTCACCATTCAAAATTCATTCAGTTTCAATAGAAGATGTAATTTAGATAAATCCACCAGTTACACACGATAATTTCGCTTAAATTTACAAATAATGTTTTACTAACAATAGTACGAATGCAAACGAACGATAAGCTTTTATTATTTACGGTCGGACTGCAAACGACACGACATGTTTTTATTTTCCATTATCTACAGTGAAGTGTATTAATTAATAGCAACTCGTGCATAAATTGGGGGTTGTTAAAGAGCTGACACGACAAGCTTTTTTCGTTGCCCGTATCTTGTTTAGAAACGTTTCACATGTCTAGATTTTAATTTACATTTACATTACTCGGGAGAATCGATAGTTATTGTGAATTTATGAGTAAATCGTTTGAGATCGTGGAAGAACCTTAGGTGGCTTACAACGAAAGAAAATGAGTAAAAAGCGCGGATTAGATGAGTAACGTTTCTCATTTCAATCAAGGAAAAGATGTACAAATAAACTACAAAAACGTGATAAAGCTGTAAATTTTGTGTTGTGTGCGTTTCCCGATAACCTAAAACTGATTCCTAACACCCATTTTTATTCCATATTCCACGATTATATTTCACGTGTAGTCCGCAAAAAAACGATATCCAAGAAGATTGTTGAATGACGGAGTGTGGAGGGTTTTCCGACAAAAAAAAGTGCGTTTGAAAGCTAAACATCATCAATAAAAGTTGAGTTCAGCAAGAAAAGCATCGAAAAAAGTTAAAAATGCGTCGTTAAATTTACCGTATTAGTTAATAACTAGCTTGAAATAAGCATCAATTTTCTTGAATTTTCCCTAAATGAATCTAGAAGTTTGAAACTGTTCAAGTGATCGAAATTCGCCAATTATCGACCGTAGTTTGTTTGTGTTTCAAGGAATCATCCAGTTCCAATCTAATTTCTCTAGTTTCGCCTTAAGTGGCAAAAAGTTTGTTTTGTAAACATAATTACGTGATGCTAGAAATGGGTCAGAAAGCGAGTCGAATTTAGATTTAAATCAATCAACACTTTGCTGAAGATTTCGATCTGTATCGAAAAACGAAAACGAAAACACTAGTGCAATAACTTTAAATGAAGCCATGTAAAAAACTAAATTGCATTTCAGGCGCTTCATACTAGCTTACATTTATCCCGACTATTCCGTTCATAATACGCTTTTAGTGAACGTTAATCTATACAAGCCGTGTGTAGTAGAATTAAGCTAGATTAAACGCTTTAAAATGCATCGCATGAATTCGAAGAAAATCGAACAAAATTAGGAAAAACACAAAAGTTTATCCACTGTAAGTAATCAGTTGCGAGATTTTCATCAACTTTTCTGAAATTGAAAACAATAAAAGAGAAATAAATCAAAGATTGTTTGTTAACGAATGAATGCCACCATTCGCAAACAATAAACGTCAAGCTAAAAGCTGGAGAAGTTATTTAAGAGAACCGCCAACAATAATATAACAAAATCACTGATTGGAACTGATTCAAACAAAAGCAGAGTCACAAATTGTACATCACTTGAAACGTCCGATTCGATCTTCTGTTCAAGTGGAATCGTTCTCGTTGTACACACAACAGCATTCCAGAATGCCAACAACATTCGTTCACAGTAAACACGAAGTGAATAAGAGTTCTCCATTTAAACGCACACACAGATATACGAAAAAAACCAATAATATTCCAACGGATATTCCGCAAAAAATACTCTTTTTGCATATCAAAAGCACAAGAGAATTTCGGAGTAAAAAGATTGTAGAACCGGTTTTAAAATTTGGGTAAACTTAATTTGCCAACAAAACACTAGTATATGAAGAAGCATTAATTATAATGTTTAATCGGTGGCCTGACAAGCGATGCAAACGCATTAATTTTCGCTCGAACGCAGTTTGAGCTTCACTGAAAACATTCCATTCACTAACATTAAATAAATAAATGATAAAACAGCAATTCAGACGAATGAGAAGCGGTTTTTGAAAGAAAATCCTGTCGGCCTATACAGAACTGAAATGTAGTACTAAGCTGTAAAGACGTACAACAAGTAGCGCTTCTGCACAATCTATTGTTTCAGGAAGATGAAATATGAGTTGAAAATATACTTTCCAATTAGCTTAGAAGTAGTTTATCTAACGAGATACAGTGAAACCACGGAATTTTTTTCAGAAAAACAATATTTAAAAAGGTAACATTTCCTGCAAAGTAAAACTTAATCTTTAATTGAAGGATCACTGAGCAATGCAAACACAATTTCTGCTTGAACACACTTGTACAAATCTAGTTCGAACTTTTCGTGTAATTTACTGCGAAAGAAAGAGAAAGGGGAAAACGGTTAATCTAGTGATTTGTTCGCTGAAAATCTAAAAATGCTATAAAATATCGATAGAGTAGCAGTAGAATATAATTCCGTCATTGAAAAACATTTCACGTCTAAATGGTAGCGACTTACACAAGAATAGAGTGCAATTTTAAGCATAGGAGACATACATTTATATCTAGCAAACTTTTCCACAAATCTGCTTATGTATATAAAAATGAAAAATGAACTGAAAATACGTTAATATGTTCCAAGTAGCCGGATTATTTGGAATACGTACCACGTCAAAATTTTTCTTCAATTCCCCATTATGTACTTTGAAAATTGCAAAGATGATTGCTCCTTTGATTATTATGAAACAGTATGTCTTTAGTGTATTTGTCATCTAAAGTTGCATGGAAATAGATAATTTAAAGGCTGGATATCAATCTGAAGAGTTAAATCAAAGCGAAAATACCCTTTAGCCGCATTTCTTTTTTGAGGAAAAAGCATTAAACAATAATTTGCAATTTCTACTCCTTTGAATGCAAAACTGTCTAAATACTGTGTGAATTGTATGATTTGCTGTATAATAATTATTATTTTCGACTATAAGAGTATCATTTTATTCTTGCTAAAAAAAAGGAAAGAAAATCCAATTTTCGCGCTAATAAACGATTTAATTTCAATTTCCCCTCTTATTAAAGAAACGAACAACAGAGGACCAAAGAAATGAATATTAAGCAGGTTTTTCCTTTCTGGTGGTGACTATAATAACATAATAATGAGCCGCTTTTATTACAATCAAATGAAAAACAAGAAAATCTGGTTTTAACAATTCTACTGAAGCACATTATTTTGAATTAAAAAAAAATAGTGCACAAAATATTGTAGATTCTAGAAAAAGAGTATTATTATTTATGAAATATTTCCAAGATGACTTATGGTTCGTTTAATTTAGGATTTAAATCAATTTCTAACGATAAAATTATTTCCGCCTACGACATCCTGACGATCCGATTTTTTTTGTTGAAATAATGAAGTAATTATGGTGGAGGTGCCAGGTAAATTTTATTACACAAGTTGGAAGGGAGTTTTAATTATTTTGCTTGAGGTACATTGTCACGAAATTAATTATTATGCTCATTTTAACTAAAATTGCATGCCTATGAAAGTCTCTACTAGCTCAGGTAGGAGAATTATTTATTCTATTGTGTTTATAAAATGAATTAAATTTAAATTAAGTCTAACAAATACAATTCTAGAAAGATGATTCTGACAAACAAGCATTTCTCAATATTTATACTTTACTGTGTTATTCTTGCATATATACCGAATACACTTTAATTTAGCAAAAGTCAAACAATGACTGTATCAAACTGAATATAGTAAGTGGGTGGATAGAAGGCAAACTAAATAGAAGCGTTATGGAATTTTTATAGGAAATTTCATCTGTAATTGCGCTGTCTACGATACATTTCTGCATCAAAAGATTCCAAATAAAGTAGAGATAAGTTCAACTTTTCTCTATTCTTTTCACGATTGAAATGATAAGAAGTTTTCAACAATCAATTTGAAGTATACTCTATAATCTATTGCCAACACAGCAAGATCAACTGAAGGATTTACCGAACAATAGGTATGATCGTCGTATTGAAGTAAAACGACAGTGCGGCCAATTATTCCGCTCGTAGATCAAGATAATATAAATATACTCCTTGCATCGTAAAAATAATAACTCTACAACGGTAGAAATACAGGACAATTCAAGTGGAAACATAAAAGCGACCCATTGAGTACAAATTGCAGTTTACACCGCAGCATCTAATTCGATCCTAACGATACAAGACAGATCCAATATACATCACTGCCTCCATTTGTTTATCATTCCATCTATCAGCACTTACACGCAGTTTTTGCCCCGCTTTTTTATCACCACTCAAATCCTTTAGTCGCTGAAAAAAGCTCTATCCTCTTGGAATATTAGCTGAATATATTTTGAGAAATCATAAGGATGTCCCAATGGAAATCTCAAGCGTATATCCGGATAAATTTATCATACATCAGTAACAAAATAAAAAATATTTACTTCATCCTTCTTAATATTTTATTTTATAATCGATTGTAGACGATTTGCAATATTCTAGAAGATTTCAATTAGTTTCAATCATTAGTTATTTGATATTGCAATTGATAGGCAAATTAAGCTCAACATCAATCCCTCTTTTACTGATGTTGTATTCGAATCGGTTCATTATTCAAGCGGAAAATACAATTGGCATTTTTTAATGAGCGGCGTATTTGTTTACGAATTGAGTTAAGCGGATCGGCAAACAATTACAATGGAGTTATTTGCGGAGCAGATTTTAAAGAACATTATCGGAGAAAATCAGAACTGAAACTAGGACAATCGGGTATGAATCGAGTTTTCTAATTCGAAGAAATTTCAGATAAATCTGCTGCTCGCATGTGATAAATGCGACATGTATACATTGTACAGGTTTTGAATCATTGTATAAAGTCGCTTTGGTGGTATTTCATCGAAAATCTTATCTTTTAACGTGACATTCTTCTCCGTAAACTTGAAAAACGGAACTGAAACTCCTGATTCCTTTAAAATAAGCTTCAATTGGATTTGGTGGATGCGCCGGGCTATAATTGTTGACATTATTTAAGGAAAATAAGAAGGAAATTCAAGAAATAGACTCCATAACGCTTCGTTTGTTGTAATTGTTAACTGCGAGTAGCTACAACTTCATAACGTAAATCATAAATATCAGTACCATAAATATGCTATTTTCTTGGCGTTTTCTCAAACTCCATAACTATATCTTCCGCTTTATGATTCGCTTCCGCCAAAATTTCAACAATACATCTTTACTGACTATTAATAACAAACAGAGGATGTAGAATCTTTACAGTTGTTTGTTTTATTCAATCTCCAATCTAACATTGTGTAATTCATGGAAATGTAGAGACAGTAATATTCGATTTCAGTTACTTTTTGCAATGACTGAACAACTGAAAGCTTTCAAGTTGGAACTACTCAAACAAACTGACAAATAGAGAAGGATACAAAAAAAAATAAACAGATTATCAGAAAAATATTCCCATCTTCAGTGTTGTCACGATTGTAAAGAGTTCGCTTAAACTAAAATCAGAAACAGAAATGGGATGTGCGAAAGACAGTCTTTATCGGAATGGAAATAGAGAAAGTTTCAAAGTTGACATCCACAATTTTCCATTGTAAATCTGCAGTGAATAATTATGACTAAAGCAATACCTTATCTAGTGGACAATTCTTATAGTTCGGTTGATTTTCAAATTCAAAGTGATGGTATTTTTCAGTGATAAATGTTCTCTAACGAGCATTTATGAGGAAATGGTGCCGCCAGAGAAAGGAAGTATCTGTCACAAGATGCTGTTCCACATTACAAATGGTTTTTGTTGTTTTATCTATACTGTTCTTCAAATTTACTCACATTCCATATTTGAAATTCCATTGTTTAACTGTTAATTTATTCGAATCAACTATATCAAGCTGGAAATAATGTAAACAACAGGGTCTTAGGGAGAGAAAATCAAGCAATTGGAGATTTTTGGATGCAATTGAAGGGAAACTGGAAATACCCAAATTTCAAACAAGGCGTTCAATAGAATTTGTTCTAAAATTATAAAGAATTCTAAAACCTTCGATTGTGTGAGTCGAAAAGGCTTTAATCAAATTAAACCGGATCCTGGTCCTCTCCGAACACAATTTGATCATCAAATATTCAACAAATATGACGTCTTTTTTGAGAGAGGGGAAATTTTCCAAATCACTCCATTCCAGTTTAACAACGATCCCTTCATGTATAAATCATAAACGAGAACGTATTCATATCGCTTCAATAAGTTCTCTAACAAAGGAACCATGCAATTGAGAAAGGTATTTTTAAAGACAACTACTTTATGAGAACATGATTAATTAATCGTCTGGCATAAAGTTACACAATTCTCGTTACTACAGTATAGAATTTGTTTTGAATTGTGTCGATTACTAAAACTTTTATTACTATAAAATTGTTTCTGAATAGAGTTAATAAAAGATAAATGCGTTTACAATTATTTACTACTTGTTTTGAAGGATAAAACAAACTCCTTCAAGAAGACTATCAAACTTTTGCGATTGTCGATCTTTTAGACCAAAAAAAACAAGTCTATATAATATCTTATACCAATTATTATCGTCAGACAAATCGTAAAACTTGAAGGACTAGTTTAATGTCTATTACCCTAGTGTCCTCTCATAGATTCTTTTGTCGATCCTTTGTGCGAATCGATCCCCAATAATAGACCACTTTAGAGATACTCTTGAAAATTATTTCGGTTTATAATAAGATTATTGATCTACATAACCATTTGTAGCTACACGTAAGAAATTTCTGCTTGTTGAGATATTTTAAGTCCCAAACAAAACATTCGTCTATGTAGTGGAGAGCTTCTAATCCTGTTAGTTTGTGAAATATGGCTTGAATAAAGAATCTCCGAATTCGCCTATATCGATAAACTTTCGTTATTAAATTAACTGTAAACAAGAGAAAAAGTTGCTGTATCTGAAAGAATAGTGTCGTTATTTACACACTTCACAATACGCTTTAATGACGCAAAAAAATAGCAGAAACTAAATAAATAAGAACAACTATTTGTCGAATATTCGACGTTAAAGGCCGTTCTTATTATTAAAATAAAGCTAGGAAACTGACTGTGTAGATCGGATCGTTTGATAATCGAGATAAATCGTGCAATCAATTCAACTCAAATACCCCATCCATTAGATAGTGTAAATCATGCCTTTGACACTTGACAAATACCTTATTTTTTAGAAATACTATCATTTTATTGGAAATTTCATATTAAAGATAACTTAACTTTTTCTTCTTTTGATTACTACATGAATTTCAAAAAATATTGCCACTTTTTTCAGATTTTCAAGTTGAGCTACTTGGGCATTTTTAATAGCCAAAGGAAGCCAACATATTAAGCCTTTTAAAAGACACTGCTGATTTCTCTGAAACTATATTTTTGGAATTGATTAATAGTTATAATTATAATAAAAAGTAGACATTTGAATAATTCTTGAATTCCAGAAACTAAAAATTCCCATAAAAACTACAGACTACTCATTGATTTTTAATTAAATTCACCTTTCATTTAAATCTGTCTGTCGTACAATTCAGGTCTGTTTTGTAGACTGAAACAATTCTTATTTATTCACAAAAAAAAAAACGTACACCTCTGCTCAATACAATTTTCATCCCCCGTGTGCGACAGAAAAAATTAATTATAATTACAAAAGGTTATCAACCTCTCCTCTTTTTAGCATCAATACAACAATAGCCGAAGGTAGAAGTTCTTCCTGAAATTTTATTGAATAGAAACGACCACACCTTGTGAATACGCCCTGTTGACAATAAAAGTGAACTAAAGGGAGTAGATGTTATTTTTTTTTGCGAATACCTAATCCCTTTTTTTCTCATTTCATTGAAGCACATGTTCAATTTTCCACTGTATTCTACATCCAATTTTTTGTAGTAGTTCGCCTGATGCGGTTCGATTTAAATAACTAAGAAACCCTTGTATGCCGTGCATCCACTGTAATTGCATTACATTTATTTTTACATGAGAGACGTAATTTAGCTGCATTTTAAAAATAAGTCCACTGATAATAAAGTAGACGGTCGCCTGTAATGAAACCTACCTCCATCAACTCGATTATTGATTGTACCTATTTATAGTAAGATTCCATTTGAGGAACTGGGTACATCCTGAATGAAAATCTCAGATTCGAGGTGCAACCGATAAAACAAACAGAACGTCAATTTCATTGTTTGTTGGAGGTTGTTTAGTTGCTAAAATTTTCTCATTTTTAGTACATAGCCTCCAGCAGCGAATCCGTTCATTGTAAAATCATACAAAACTACTAAAATTAAAACAAATAATCTGTAGACTTTGTACCGTTAACGTGAACAAGTATCTTTTGACCGCCCATTTGTAAATATTATAAGACAAATATATTCACTGATGTCGTTTCAAATACAGTTCCATTGGCAAATTTGCGAGAAAAGAGGGGTTTTAAGTTGGTATGGAAGCTCCTTGGAGGCCGAATCCAACACGTGAAAGAACCGTACACGAGGCGTCCGTAATAGTATTTCTTCGCCACCGATAAAGAAGACTCAATCAAATCCCATTAGAAAAATCACGGGAAATATCCTCATTATCATCAACTTATTATTCAAGAAAAAAGAAATTGCAACGGTATTAATTTAAATTTTCACTGCCACGATTTTGTTGTGACTTTTACAAAATAATTTCCGATTTCTAACCGAAAGCGACGATTTCAATACAAACCATAATTAAATTGTCGATGAAATCACATTTCTTACAATTTTGATGTGGAAGATTATAAAATGACATTTCCTTAATAATCACTTTTAATCTTTCGCAATTTTTCTCGGTCTGTCATTCGTGTAGTCACCATTTGTCGGTTTCCAATGACTTTATAATTTGTCTGAATTATCGAACAAAATGTTCGAATTACCGAACATCAGTGCTCGATTAAAAAGCTTTCAAGCGTTCAGTCACTGTACGAGATTGAATATTTTTAAAAGATAACTCAATATTACTCTTTATAGTGCTTTTTTTATTACATTCCACTTCGCATAAGTAAACAAGTGTAACGATTTTTGTCTTTTGTATTCAGTGCAGACGTCTTGTTTGAAATTTGACGTCAGCACAATATTGAGAAGAAAACGTGATTATGGAATTTGAGAGACCGTCAAGGCGCATCATTAATAGAATTACATATTATTGATCAACAAAAATGAGCGTCAGTTGGGCGGACATATAATAAAAAACCCATACAATTCGAAGAAATAATTATAATGGAATTATTTACAATGTACTGTTGTTTATTTTATATTTTTATTTTTTACAAAGCTCTAAACATAATGAGGTACAACCGCAAATGGAAATTTATTGAAAATTTAATTTAATTTGTCGGTTTTCTTTTTTATTTAATGACATTTATAGATCATATACATTTTTCTAGGATTTGCGACTATTTTCAGAAGAAGCAAAACTTTTTTAGGTCTTCGACAGTTTACGGAGCTTTCTGGAAACTCGGTACAATGACTCATTATTTATGTTAAATTATGACAAGCGATATTTTCTATCATATGACTTTCGATAAAAATCATTTCTTCCTGTTCTCAGAGACAAAAACGCTAATCCATTTCAATTAATTCTAAATTTGTCTCCAACAATGATAAATTATAAGAAAACCTTTACTCATGTATAATATTTTTTACATTTCTAGTAATCAGGACAGACAGACAGTTGGAGCAAATTATAATTTTAAATTCCAGGTTTTTATAACATTAACAACCCTTATAAATATGACAGAATCCTCTCAAAAGACTTCAAACTCAATTTTCTCCCTTGGGTCTGACAACGGCCACAAATTGCAATATGTCCTTTTGAATAACATTTTCTATCCATAAATTGAGGATAATCAAAGCCGAAAGTCTCCATCGCATATAATTTATTTCAAACATTCATTTTGCAAAAAACGAAGCTTGTTTGCTATGTAAAATCGGTGATTTTTATGAAATCTAATCAAGAATTAATGGACTTCAAACTAATATATTGCATGAACCCGGCGCCTCCACCATTTTTAGACTCAGAATTGTAACTAGTTTTTCAGAAAATTGTATAAACGTGTTTCTTATTGAAGTCATTTGTATATAATGCACTTTAAATTGGAAAACATTATTTCAATATTGGAAACTCAATTACCTACGTATTTCGTTGATATGAAATTTTATCATTCAAGCAAAACTCGTCAAATAGAAAAAGTTCAACTTTCAAGAGAGTTTCAGAAAATCCGCCACATTTGTAAATTTGCACAAATAAATCGATTTTAGTTCCAATAAAAACAGTGTAAGTGCATTTAAATTTCATCTGTATTTCTATAAGAACGATAATCAAATTGGAAAGGCAAACAATTTTCGAAATTTAATTAAATTGAAATCTGTGGAATTTTATCTGTCTTCTCTGATAATTTAAAACTTCCTCTAAAACACACCAGACTCCACATCAATCTTTACAGTTTCTAAATTGCCCTCATATTTACTAGATGAATGATTCTATAGAAGTTTGATTAACATGCGTAATACGTTTCCACTTCATCTCACCAGAACAAAACATGATTATTGTGTTGTATGATAGGCTGTCAGAGCTTTGTTAGCTTTTGTATTATAAATCCGTACTATGAATATGACAGTTTGGATCAGTAACGTAAACAGTTCGAGTAAATTTACCTTTAAAGTCTTGAAACTAGGTCGTTTATAATAAATTCGAACAGTAACATTACTCACAAATGATTTTTTCTAGCGTCAATCAAATCAAATCAAATTTGAAAGCGAATGTGAAGGATCTTTCCTTCATTTTCGTTAATAAACTTACAGGCCTATCATAATAAAGCAACCTTGATATTAATTAAATTGTCCTGGCAGACGATCACGAACTGTTCGTCATCAAACGATTGTAACTTAGATACAACCCAACTTAATTAAACAAATAAGAAATGAAAGTGAAGAAGATGAATATTTGGAGGCATATTGGTAAGAGAGGGAAAAAATCTCGAGAAAAAAAAAACAACTTTAAATACGAGAATAAACAGTAATTAAAACTGGAAGGAAAAATACGATATTTCCCACTTACCTTACCAAAACTGCCTTTACCAATCGCACGCAGTATTTGAAAGTGATCGAAATTCACTGAAATCAAAAGAGAATCAAGTTACTTTCACTGCTTACAGGATATTTCAGTATTTCGTGTCACCTCATTATGACCAATTATTAATTATTTCAGTATTAATTTTCTGTCTAAAAACATGAAAAATGGATCTTATTCTACTGCAATAAAGGACAAAATTCAGCAATAATCTAAAGGAGAATAGAGACGGCAATCAACTCGATATTCCTTTCATTTCGAAGGGCGATTTGCGACTTAAAGCAATGGTAAATAACAGGAACACAGTGCCCTGTTGGAAGACTTTAAGGCGATAATCCTTAATCAGTTTGTTTGTAAACAATACGTCAAAGTCCAATATAATCCCTGAAGCTTTGAATAGTAGCTTTCTCTGTCAACATTTATGACTGACATTTTTTTCAGTTACATGGAAAAATATATAAACGATCCTTAAATTTTCTGTAATAAAAAATTCTCCCAATCTAACAGCCTGTTGCATGTTTACACCGCTTCAAAACAGTCCACAACTTACTCTAAGATCCGATTCTACAATCGCTTTATTCCGACCGATATTCCGCCAGAAATTCTCTTACGTTGAAATAGACTTTCTTTCGAAATATCGAGCGAAATAAAACGATTGTAGAATCGGCCCTTATTCACATACAATTATAGAAGATCTGCAGGAAATAATTTTGTTGCCATTCATACAGCCCACGAACATTATCCAAGGGGAGGTTTTACATGCAATTTTACCTTATTTTTGTAAAACATAGCGATTAAATTTGATTCGCTAAAAGCTCAATCTGTAAAGCTCTGGCGTGGAAAATTATTAGTAAGAAAGTTATAACAGCGTATTTTCGCCAATTTTTCGATAGTGTTTAGCAAAAATTTTGGGCACTTTTTCATCAAAACAAAATAGTAAAGCAACGTACTTTGTTAGGAGCTCGAATTTTCTACGAATAAAGCCACAGTATCGCGTTAAAGAAAAACTTTCTCTTCATAAAAACTGACAAAAAATGCATATTTATAATTCAATTACCATTAAACTAAAAGCACAATAATAAATTCCATCAATTATTTTTTTTAATCGTCAAATATTAATTCTAAAAATACTAAAGAGGTGCAGTGGGAGGAAAAATTGGAGAAGCTAATATTCTAGCTGATTATATTTGAGCAAAAATTCGGAATTAAAAGCTATTAAATTTTTGATTACATTTTAATAAAAATTCCAATTTTCACTGAATAGTGCAGCGAAACTCCCGTATTTTCCAACGTTTCTCTATAATATATTTATATCAATTTAATCGATTTTAGTTTTCCGTGAAAACTCAATAATTTAAGCAGCAAACTTTCCTTATATTCAATAAACTTTCTAATTGTGGAAAACAACGAAGAACGAATCCGATCTGTAGTTATGGAACAGCTAATGCATATTAATATCAAATATTGATAGAGCCATCAAGATAATTATTATTCGTTATCATTAAACATACGTTTACAATGAAGCTACTCAATTCTTCAAATTAGAACATCATTCGGAAACGATTGTCAATTTTGATCAATATCCAATTTTTTGAGCCGATTTTATATAAAAAAAGAGCAAGTATTTTAGAGATTGAATACTACCAAAGAATAACAATTGTTGTTTACGTGTTGATCGGATTTTCATCCCCCATTTTATACGCAATTTCATCCAACAATACAGTTTAATCTAACAAACCAGAATTGAGAGTCTCTCATCGAAACTTTCATTAGCCTAATGAGAATAAATCCGTTTCAAGACAAAACAAAGTGAGCATTTCGGCAAACCCTTTGAGTGTTTTATAATACATAAAACAAGGACTAGAAAACGAACTAAACTGAATTCCAATTGAGCATTTCAAAGGATTTTCTCAATAATTTGATTTAATTAGTTAATTGCAGAACCTTATTAGAAAAGTTAATCAAATAGTCAAAGCTTTGTACGAACTTAAATGGGGAACGAGAATGGTAGATTCTTACCTTCGTCACCATAATAGGTCTTGTCTATACGGCCCGATTGGTTGGCACCCATTTCTTCTTAATTTTCGTTTAAATTCAACGCTTTTTCTTCGATATTCTAGTGAGTTTAACCGTTGATTGTTGACAGATTGATGGAAAAACACCCGAATTTTAAAGCATCTTTATCAGATCTTCGACAGATTTCCAACAATCTTAGCAACACTCAAACTTGTTGATATGGCGATACACCTGTAACGCATTAATATAAGTGCAAATTACTATCATAATCATTCGATTATATCTATTTAATTCAAGTGCAATTCTTGATCTTCTTTGTAAAATATGAATCGTTTCATTATTGCAAAATGATAATATATCAATATAAAACGATTCCGATTTTATGGGGATTATGTCGATTTATCGTACAATTTTATTGCTCTATTTGAAATTATAATAGATCGACATGCATGAATTACTAGTTAGAAACTTTATATTATCGATTTAGATGATGCGATTTGTTCACATGATCGCCTCAGTTTCATTGAGTAATTGGCAGAAATCCCTGACAAGTCGGCGAATTCCGGGATTCTCTGCAAACCAAACTTCGTCCGCTATAGAAGCAAATAATTGAAGTTGGAAGTTGAGAAATTGCAGTCTCCAACTATGTGTGGTAAAAAAGTTGAATGTTGCAATTTCTGGACGAAATGCCGTGTTACAAAAGAGCTGACCCAAGTTGAAGAATGGTGGATGCGCCATATTTTGCACTCAAATTCGAGTTGTGTGATCTCGTGTTAAGTAAAGTTACAATATTTCGCAAATATTTTCGTTTTAAAAATGGCATTTTATAGAAAATTTTTATTTTATAAATAAATGTTAATTATAGTTGTTTTTTTTTTTGTTTAATTTACAATATTGCTGAGATCTTTGAAACAAAGCAAAACTAAGAAACACCAGGAAGAATTAATTCTCTAGCCACCTCAAAACTGCATAGTTTATGACAAACCTTTCCTCCTACCATAAATCGACCGCTTTCATTACAGCGATGGAAAATCGCGGAAATTGGAAAAAAATCTACAACTTTATTTCGCCGGAACGTGCAGGTTAAAGTTGCAAGGGTTTACATAGGTTGTTTCATTAAAAGTGAATTATTTCCATCAAGGCATGTTTTAGCTAATTATCGATTTCTCATTAAATGAAAATAGAATCCCAAGTACACGTGGTGGAAATTTTCAATAAAACTCTTTATATTCCAAAGACTGGATAATCGGGACGTTGGGAATGATAACAGATTTTCTTAGGATTATTGTTGTAAGCAATTATGTGCAATTTCTACCATTTTCACTCGACCAATTACCGATGAATGAATATACGAGGCTTAATGTTAGACAATCAACTAGGCAACTCAGTTGACTAAATCTAAATAGACCGGTTGTAAATATCTACTTTATTTAAACGAAAATCTTCATTATATGCACACTACATCGTGGCAAAGCCAAAAATACACGCCGCGACATTGTGAAAGATAAACAATATTAGAAAATCGTGAAATTTATAAAACCGCAATTATTACGAAATATTAATGTTACCAGTCGGTTTTTATTACAAAAACAACAATTCTATTTTTATTATTTTCCCATTTCCTCCGCATAAATTCATAGTTTTAATGCATTTAATTAAATTAATTAATAAAGTTTCCATTAGTTGAAAAAGTGAATTAAGTAATTAAAACAAGAAACGAAAATTAATTTCGATAATTGAAAGAATTCTTACTAATTGTTCATATTTCGTAATTCGACACGTGGCCCTTCCAACGTTCTATTTCCCTTCGTAATTGTTCGTAAACTTGCCGTATTTCGGTCTCTATTCACATCAATCTTACCACATCGAATAACAGCAAACTACTAAATTCGTATACAACAACGCCGTCGTGTTTGTAGTCGGTGTTGGCGTCGAGGCGACGAGGTCAGCGTCGCCGGCGTCGCTCTTTAGCTAATATCAATACATCAACATTACTAACTGAAATGATTATCAAATATTGAGGATTGGCAGATCAAAATTAAACATAATGTTATCGGTGGAATATCAATCGATTGTTGCCCTAATTATTTCTGAAATCGTTTGAGATAAAGATAGAAAACTTTTGAGTCTATTTGGCGATTATCTCTATAAAATATCAATCAGTTTGATAAACTGCGTATTAGAGAAGTTCTACGTTCTATTGCCAGAAATCGTCGAAAGCAATCATAAATATCCGATTTATAATCGATAAAGTTTTCTAACTTATTATATAATTTTTTGTGGTCTATGAAAGTATACTTTTATATAGTCCATAAAGTTTTTCAATCATGTATCCCTAAGAAATACGAAATTGATTGGATAAAAAGCTTCTCGACAAGTACTTCGAAATATATCGACACGAGCAATTCTTAAATCAAACAAATTGTGGGGTGAGTGGTCACATGTTCGTGTCCGCTCCGAATTTTGTAGTTTTTATAGAGAAAAACGAGCATCTGGTCTCTTAAGGACCGATTCTACATTCCGTCAGATATTCCGAAAGAAATTCGCTTTCGACTTATCGAAAGCATAGGACACGAGAATAGATAAGTCTGTTAGAAATTCTTGCCAATCAACAGAGACGTACAATTATTTCCAAATCTATTCTACAAAGACTTATAACGATCTTGTAAGATTAAATAGCTAGAGAAAAGGCCTGAGAAGCGGCCATTAAACGCTCTACGGAAAACTGCGAAGACGTGGTTGTGTCCCGGAAACTACCTTATATTACTCATCATCAAGATGGTTTTAGCATGTCTACCGTATTAAGCTCTATTTTGACATCCATGGCCGGCCCGAGCTTTTCTGGTCCTCCAGGCAAGCTTACTTTCGGAAAGTTTTTTTTTCGATTAATAACAAAGTACTCTTAATAAAATGCTACACATAAAGTCACGTGCCGTACATTAAAATTATCTCGCTTCAGGCAATTGGTTGCTGTGGTCTCGAGCCAGCCCTGTTGACGCCCTAAATTGTAAAGTCACAAAGCTCTGATTATTATACAAAATTATACAATGAAATAACTTAACGATAATAATAATAATAATAGTTAACGTTAAAATAAGAGTTAAAAGTTGTGGAATTTGCAATAGGAATTGTGTTACGCGAATTATTTTAGAAAGCTTGAGCTTCCTCACCTTACTCCACCAACACATAACAAGAAGATTAATTAAAAAAGGCACGTCATCAATGAAATAGACACACAATTGGGAAGTTCTTATTCAAAATTAAGAAAAATTTATTTAACGGTCATATTCAACCAATTAATTTTAATAACGTTACAAACTTTGTAGTTTAAAACCAATTTAATTAGTTCTTCTTACAACATATCGTATCATATAAAAGTTTCATTTTAATTGACTTGATCGCATTTATAAGAGTCGTTTACTTAAAGATAAAAAGTTTCGTTACGTCTTGAAAAGAATTTAATCAAAAGCAGCATATATTTAAAAACAGACATTATGGAGAACAAATAGATTTTATGTCATACGAATATATTATTAGACCATCAGAACGATAATAATTGTTTACTTGGCGACCGGACATTATGGCGTTGCGATGTCGTTATGAAAAACAATAGCCCGCTGTTAAGGCCCGTTGCTATGATAAACAATCTTTTTAGCAGTCATTAAAAATATGATCATAATCTCAGTTTTTTAGATGTCAAAGAAAATATTAAAAAAGAACACCAAAAATAAAGCTAAATGCTTCTTTTACTTATAGCATAAACTCGTGAATGCACCACGGACGTTATCAGCATAACGCCCTTGATACATTAATTACTATAATGCAACAAGTAGATTAAATTAAATTCTGACTTTAATTAGTGAATCTGTGTAGTAAGTGTAGTGAAGTGTAGTATGTGTCTATTTTAAAAGATGACTTAAATGTTGTTTTTGAGCCTTGCATCTGGTTATTTTAAACTACCTTCCACTCTAATCCCCTCTTAAGGTCCTAAAGTCAATCTTTCAAGTCACTGCGTCAATTATACATTTTTTTTCGGTTTGCATCCAATAACAACCGTTGCTACAGTTATTAAATTCTTTCCGGCAAACGAAAAACTCTATTCCTGTGTAAACACATGACGTTCAAGACGTTCAACATGGACGAGGGGAGTCTACAGGGAAGTGAAATTTCAACAAAAAAGGGGTTTAAGCGAAAAAATTCCACACCGTATTGTTATCGTACCATTAAAGAAACGTGACAACAAAAACGAAAGAGAGATTTTCTCAGTAAAGTATTATTTGACTCTTTAAAAGGACGGCGAATACACGTGTTTTACCCTATGGAAGCCTACGATTGTCAATCATGTCACACAAAATTGATCTGTTTAAAAAAGAGAGTCTAGCGATTTTAGTATTATTACAAAAATAGGTTGGTAATGTCAGCATTGTTTAGTCGGTTGTCGTTTGTTTATTTCAAAAAAAAAAATCCAATAGTGCCAACGTAATTTAATCAATATTCTAAAATGAATAAAAATTGGGAAACGGGACAGGTTGAAAGCGTTCCATTTAATAAAGTCACGCTATTTCCGGTTTACGAACAGGTGGTAGAGTTAAAGAAGCAATTTAATACCTGACATGACTTCTTAACCTTGTGTAATACGAACTTTTCTTCAAAAATACAAAAAAAAAACAACACAAAGAAAATTGACTTAGGTATATTACATTGGAAAATAATGAATTATCTGTTATTGCCTTTCACGATAACATTTTTATATTGAAATGAAATTGGTAATTTGACGCCATGTGCCAATTGTTTTTTCTTTGTTTATCGTTCCGAATATCTACAGGTGTGGTCAACTATGCTCCTACACAAAATATCAAGTCAAACAACCGACAGTTTAATCGATTTCTAAAATTTTGACTAACAGGGGAGTCACAGATGGCTATATCTGGCGTTCTAAAACGTTAAAGCTTAAAGCTTACCACAGCATTAATTTATAGATATAAATAAAACGTCAGAAAGAACCCATCTTTAGGGACAATGTTAGTAAAATAATAAATAAAAGTGCACAGTAAAATAAGTATTATATAAATATAATACTTTAGAACCGAACCTAATATTGTTGTATTAGTTATTTTTTTCATTTTCAAAAAGAAATACTGCTTTTTACAGTGCAACCTTTCATCTCCTTTTAGAAACGGTTTGTTATCAAAATTGACAAACCTACTTTTCGAACGAAAAGTGAACGTGAAATGAAAAACTACAACAAAATACAAACAAAAATACCTCTTGATAGTATCACAATACGTCTGGTTAAAATGCCGTTGCTGTATGTACGAATGTAATCGGAGTGCCGCAGCCAACTATACGTTTAACAAGGTGGAAAAAGTGGGGATAAAATCAATACGGTCGAAAATCGTGTAAAATTCCTATGAAATACAATCGATACTGTGAACTTTAATGGTACTAAAACACCTGGATAATGGGGTATTTTGTAGGAGCGATGGTATCACTTTTACCATAAGGTCATTGTTGTTCTATTCAATTTTCTATAAGTGTGTGAGTGTTTCTTAGAAACTTTGAAGACGATTTGGATTAAAATAATGTTTGTGAATTCTTAAAGGTAAATACCAAAATTACAGGTAAATTTCAGCAATTTTCAGAATTATTTAAAACGTACAAGAAACCAGTATTTAGAGCTCTTTTTAAACACTTGTAATAACTTGAGAATTCAATTAATTAAACTCAATTGATGTCTCAATTATTTAATCGTTTCTATTAATCAACAAGTAAGATATAGTGTCAGTTGATAAGTCTGTACAATTATGCTTTTTATTGTAGAGAAAATGTTGAAATTTGTTATGAAATTTGTGAAATATTTCAATAAAAAACCGACAAACCAACCACAACAACAACAACAGACATGTGAGAATGCAACAAAAACACCAGAAATGGTCGCCGCCACAACAACCCAAACGACCACAGATATACCTACGACAACAACCACAACATCGAATCTATTACGAAAAGTACTCCCATTAGCTGCTTTTTCATTAGCTTTTGCTGTTGTAATGACCACATTAATGTTATATATGGATAATACTGGTAAGTTTATTTATTGTGATATTGTTTATCTATTGATAATATTGTTGGGATTCTTCAGCTATGCGTCATCATCAGTTTCGCTTGAATATGAGTCAAGATTATGAATTATTAAGTGTATCACAGGATAATCCACAATTGATCACGTATATACGTGAAGTACATTTACGATCGGCTATTGAACCACACCATAAACCTATAGAGACCGAATTGGTACAACCAACAGAGGATACTGCTTATGTCTTGAAATTATTGAATAATAAGGTTTGGAATTGTCTAAAATTTACAAATAACAATTGTTTATTATCCAATTTAAACAACAAATAGTTTGTGAGTTATGCAACCAGTTATGTTGATATAGTTGCGCCGGTGCCTTAGACAACCCGTATTACACTGCATACAGTATCTTGAGCAATTTATTTTGTGGTAAATATTTGTATTCTCTACATACAAATTATTTGATAGATTATTTTCAAGTATACTGAATATACTAAAAGCTCCCATATTGATAATTAACCGTGAAAAACAAGAACTGTGAAATTGGATCAAAGTACAAGCGAGCGCATAGGTTTCCATCATCGCAGATGATAATATGTTGGAATTTTTGGAGTATTCTGTTGTACTCTTCAAATTTTATAAATTATCAAATAAATAGAGAATACTTTTTCCCATAAAAGAAGAATTGTTTAACGTAGGTGACGCAATAAGAAGACATCTTGCGTCTTTGTTAACTGTAGCTGAGCTATTCATTTAGACGGAGACGCGAGATGTCTTCTTATGACGTCTCTATCTGTATTTTTATACCCAAATTCGGGGTTTATTATTATTAACAAAAACTGGAGCATATTTATAAAAACCGGTCTAGTCTTACTATCCGGCCGGATACTGGTGAAATGTAGAATATACGAATACTTGTTGATCAATTAATCGATTTGTTGTAGTTTCTAAAATTTCCACAAACAGACCAGTTAGATCAACTTTTTATTATTGCCTTGCAACAATTTTATTTGTCTGATATTTTATTGTTCGATATTCAATTATTACACTTCTAATCAATTGTTTCATTGTGTTTCAGTCGAACGGCGTGTTTGTGGAGTCCGGCGCTTACAGTGATGGCAAATCATCAAAAACCGAATGGTTAGAGAAGAAATTAAATTGGCACGGCCTATTAATACAGGCTGATACACGTCATTTTTTCAATTTACGCCGCCACAATCGTTACAATTCCCAAGCAATACATGCATGTTTAAGTTCAATGCCATATCCGAAAGAGATAACATTTCATCAAGAGAACGATGTGAAAATTAATAGTATCAATACGAATAGTATAATCGATGATCCTGATTGGTTTCCAACACGTATTAAATGCTTCCCATTATTCTCATTATTATTGGCAATAAATCGAACACAAATCGATTATTTAAGTTTGGAAACATCAGGTACTGAATTACAAGTATTAGAAACGATACCATTTGAACGTGTACAAATTAAAATAATCGGTGTACATTTATATGTGAATGATTTAGAAAAGGAGACGATTATTAAATTTTTAGCAGCGAAAAAATATAAATTTATGCAAAATTTTAATGCATCTTACATATTTATGTTGAATCGTATTAAGATTTAATTTTGTAAAGACTGATTTTCTAATTTCTCATTTTAATTTTTTTTTTAATTATTTACAATACTACTTGAAACAATGTTTTTACCATCATTCCGTTGTGATAATTTGAATTTTTGTTTTCAAATAGTTTCTTTTTTGATAAATTACAGGAGATTATACCAAATGTGTCTAGAATTTAGATGTTTATAATATATTAATGATAATCATTATACTACATTATAACTTTGTAAAGAGAAATAGTGCCTTCGATAAGTGCATTCCTATAGTTTTTACATTTTTTTTGTAGCACTTTTTTTAATGCATTTATTTTTAGTTTATCCTTTAGTTGGGGAACATTATGAGTACTTATAGTGCGTTAATTCGTATTTTTCATGACAATTTTTGTACTTATACCACACGATTTAGTTTAATAAAGATAGTTTAGATATAAGTGGAAGTTTTTTATTCAACACCGCAGCGTTTCGTGAACTGTCTGTAGCATGAATTGAGAAATGTTTAGAAGACCAAAAGAAAAACCACTTTTTGCACCCATCCTCAATCAATTCGTATCAGCTACTCCCAATTGAACTCATCGGTTTCAGCGATCCGCAAGAGGCTCATATCGATCCCTAAAAGGCTCATATCGATCCCTAAAAGGCTCATATTGATCCCTAAAAGGCTCATATCGATCCCTAAAAGGCTCATATCGATCCCTAAAAGGCTCATATCGATCCCTAAAAGGCTCATATCGATCCCTAAAAGGCTCATATCGATCCCTAAAAGGCTCATATCGATCCCTAAAAGGCTCATATCGATCCCTAAAAGGCTCATATCGATCCCTAAAAGGCTCATATCGATCCCTAAAAGGCTCATATCGATCCCTAAAAGGCTCATATCGATCCCTAAAGGCTCATATCGATCCCTAAAAGGCTCATATCGATCCCTAAAAGGCTCATATCGATCCCTAAAAGGCTCATATCGATCCCTAAAAGGCTCATATCGATCCCTAAAAGGCTCATATCGATCCCTAAAAGGCTCATATCGATCCCTAAAAGGCTCATATCGATCCCTAAAAGGCTCATATCGATCCCTAAAAGGCTCATATCGATCCCTAAAAGGCTCATATCGATCCCTAAAAGGCTCATATCGATCCCTAAAAGGCTCATATCGATCCCTAAAAGGCTCATATCGATCCCTAAAAGGCTCATATCGATCCCTAAAAGGCTCATATCGATTTCTGAGCAGCTTATTTTGATCCTCATCAATTCCCAAGAAGCTCATATGGATCTCAAAAAAGATCATCTCGATCCCCAAGGGGCTTATATCAATACCCAAGAAGATTATATCAATCCCCTTGAAGCTCATATCAACGCACAACAAGGTCATATCAATACACAAGAAGCTCATATTATTGATTCCCAAGAAGCTTATATCAATCCCCAAAAAGTTCATTTCAATTCACAAGAAGCTTATATCAATACCCAAGAAGCTTACATCAATACACAAGAAGCTCATATCAATACACGAGAAGCTCATATCATTGATTCCCAAGAAGCTCATATCAATCCCCAAGAAGCTTATAGGTATTAATGTCCAAGAAGCTTATTTCAGTACCCAAGAAGCTCATATCAATCCCCAAAAAGCTCATATCAATCCCCAAAAAGCTCATATCAATCTCCAAGAGGCTCAAATCAATACACAAGAACCTTATATCAATACCCAACAAGCTCATAGCATAAAATTTATGCAATTTAGCTTTTGATTTAAGTTAAGTCATTATCTTTATCGTATTGCTGAAGGCAAAAATTTTACGATTTGATTGTAAATCCGATCTCCAATTATTCATGTATGAAACTACAATTAGGCAAGTCTAATTTTGGGGATTTTAAAGATGAATCGTTGGTGTTACTGATTAGTGACAGATTTACAAGTAAACTTTGAAAATTTCCAACAATCATTTACTGTCTAATTTGCATTAGATATTCTAACAATTAATGAAACGAATTGTTAATTTCAATTAACATTAAAATTCGTTATAGTTTTTTGGTTAGTTTTTGTATAAATTACATTTACGATCATACAATCTTATGATTAATAATAAGAAATTAAAGTGGTGACGTCAATCGTGTTATTGCTGTTGTTAATCTGTCGAAAATTTCCATTTCAACAAATGTAATTATCCTTTTAATTAGATAATTATGCGCATTTTAATGCAAATTTAATACAGAAACAACTGTAAATTGTCATTGTTTTCTTTCAGTTCCTAAAGTTCAAGTCCAGTATTATAACAATATCAAGTTACCTCAGCATTTTCTTGTTACTGTCAACTCATTCAAATGTTTATAAATTCAATCAACTAGATTTAGAGGAAAAAATTTCGATTTTTATTAATTGTATTTTGTTAATTGTAATGAGATGGCACCCAATTTGAGTAAATATTTAACACGTACAAATACAATTAGTGCTGCTGGTGTTGCAAGTGCAATCCTCTACCTCTATGCGGTTAAGAAACGAAACAGTTACATCAAACAGAATAGGTGATTATCAGCAATTATACATGTGATTAATTGTAATAAAAAATTGTTAATTTTAGAAATAAGAAACCACAAATTGATGAAGAAATCAAATATGTTATATCCGATAAGAAACAAGATACTAAAAATGGTAATATTAAGGCACAAGTTGATCGAGAATTCTTCAAACAAATCAATCAATTATTGAAAATCATTATACCAGGATGGGCGTCAACAGAATGCGGTTTATTACTTGCAGTTGCATTAAGTCTAATTTCACGTAGTTTGTGTGATTTATGGTTGATCAATAATGGTACAAAGATCGAAAGGTATTTGTGTAAACTTTAGACTTTCTCTATGACTTTACAAGGCCAAAAGTTTGATTATTTGATACAGTGGTTCTCAATCATTTTTACGTTCCGTATTACCGAACAAACAATAAGTTCAGATATTTATGATTCCTTTTTAAATTAGAATTACAATGGAAATTGTGAACTTACAATCTAAGGTCAATATTTATTTAAAATTCGGTCCAATTTATCGTAAAATTATTAATTAAAAATGGTTAAATGAACTTTGAGAAGCAAATACTTTCATTCTAGATAAGATGTTGCAATATTTTGTAAACAAAACCGCACTCACAGTATATACCGTAGCGACCAAGGAATTTGGAATATGTAGAAAATTAATTATCAGTTAAAAAATGGGTATTAACAATTTTTCAAAACTCTTCAACGGCTAAAACTCAAATGATACAGGACTGAACAAGTCTGAAAAGGGTGTTAGATATTTCTTTGAATTACAGAACGTAATCTTTTTGTACAAATAATTTCTAATTATTTTCATTAACAAAGAAAAATAATGCAACATGTGTCGAAAAGTAGGTCCCTATTTTAAAGGTTCTCTAAATTGAAGTTACAGTTGAAGCCATTGAGATTTGTAGATTGTTAAAAAAACGTGCAAATACTGAAAAATTACTCTTATTGTAATGGTTCGGTGTAGACGGACCTGAAAATCGCATTATTAGGGCTTCATTCGTCTAATCATGTCTCTGGCTATCGGTATTTTTCACGTGAGAGGATATCTATAAACGAAACACTAGGTCAACAATAGATAAATCGAACAGATAGAATCTGTGGCTGAAAGGTCACCAATGTTGCATCTCTTAATTGTTAATTTGCTTAAAATTTCAAGAAATACAATTTTTTATATCGTTAGCACCCATTTCGTCGTTGTTAAACTCTAAATGTATTTCATCAAAATCATTTATTACGATTAATATCATTTCAACAAACTGAAGTGGTTCAAGATTTACGCCCATCAGCAATATTATCTATGTTCATTTTTTTGTGGGTAGGTAAATATCATTGTTGTTGGAGCTGTTTTTATATACTCTTCGAGTCGTTTGTTCACAAATTGTTCTATTTATTAAAAAAATCTAAATATTCGGATGTATTCAGGACCAATTCTACAAACGTTTCATTCCGACAGAAGTTCTCTTTCAACAAACCGAAAGAGCACAGAGTAAGAGAATTTCTATCAGAGTATCAATTCGAAAGAAACGATTTTCTAATCGGCTTTTAATACACTTTACTAAAGCTAAAAAATTATCGTTAAAGCTGCCTGTTTTATTGTTCATTTACATATTCAGGAAATGCGTTTCTTTTTGTGTACTTTTTATTTTTTTTAAGTAGTATTCAAAGAATGGGTTGTTTGTGTCATTTTGGTAGGAGATATAGTTGCCTCTTTTTTTAAAACCGTGTAACATTTTTGCTGTGAATGCACTTGATTAACTCGTAAAAAAACATATTTTTCACGACATCGTCCACGAATAGGCAAAAAATACAGAAAAAAGTCAGTTTAAAAAACCTTACATTGGCATCAAAAGGATTTAATGGCGCCTTTCCTAAGTTGTTTTTATTAAATTTCGTATTTACTTTTGTATGGTTTTTATGCTCTAAAAGGTACAAAATTATTTTCTTGCGCTTTGTATTAGCTGCGTGTGTAGGTCTTTGAATTCTGCATTCAGTGTCTCGGTTGTGCTTGAAAATACGCGGTTTTCTTTAAGTTACGAATGTTTGAAAAAAGGTGTCCCCTACTTTTTTTTCTCCTAGAGAAATATCTCAAATCTCTTAAATAAATAAAACAATGTATTAGTCCCTAGAGGGGTGTTTTTGGAACTCAATAGAATGTTGTAAATAAAAAACAAATCTTCAAATGATTCATTATTGCAAAGTACTACTGTCTTAACGTTTTTGAATTTAATATTACATAAGTTCAGATTATTATTACACGAATTGGATAAACAAGGCGATTTGCGAATGACTCAATATTTCGAGACAAATTACACAATTTGTGTTGTATGATCTCGTAACAACAATTATTAATCAGTAGTGAAGAAATTTCGTTCGTGATAAGATTGTTGTCAATTAAAGAAAGACTCAAACGTTCATCTTAAATACTTTTTTTATTTATTCATAATAATTTATGAATCATCAAAATACATCGAAAATCCGGCTATGCCTAAATTCGTTAAGGCATAAACATAACCACCGCCAGGCAAAATGATGTTACTGTCTACAAAAACGTGGTACATAATTATTTTAGTTTTGATTAAATATCAAAAATATTTGCGAAACTGTATTATAACAGATAATTGTTTTCCTATAAGCGAGCGATTTGCTCACAAATTGTCATTATTGTCCTATTTATAAAAAAATTAAATTTTCGGATGTAGCTATTAAGGGGCAATTCTACAAATCGTTTCATTCCGACAGAAATCCTCTTTCGAAAGAGCACAGAATTAGAGAATTTCCATCAGAGTATCAATCGGAAAGAAACTATTTTCTAGTCGGCTTTGATTCTTTGAACCGTCTTTTTTAAACTTTGAGTTCCACTACACTGTCATATGACATGCAGACTATCCGCTTTAGTCATGTAATATTATTTTCTATTTTGTTTTCGAAAACAACCAATATTTTCTACAGTCAAAAAAAAACAATATGTTTCAGTAAACAAATTTTATTAAAGTTGCCTACTCTTTTCGATTTATGTATTGAGTCTTTTTGTGATAGTTTTTCTATTCTAATAAGTAGCCTTCAAAGTGTATTCATACCACAGATGGTTGAGGTTCCGGAAGCAGGCCCATTTACTGGGCGATCGAGGCAACCACAGCCTTGTCACAATCTTTCTGGAAAGCAAGCGAACTTTCTCTAAAACGAATTTGTCCAGATATGAAGATTATGCATAACAAAGGTTTTTCACGTTGTCTCAAAAAGCAATTATTCTTTCCCGGTAATGTTCTTTAATAATATTATCATTCAATTCAGGTACAATTTTTGGAGCATTATTTTATATAAAGCGAAGCAAGAATATACAGATCTTTTGGAAACGTTAGCTCTGAGGATGTCATCGGCCCCAGATCCAGAAGCTTTTGATTTTGTATACTCTGTTTAACTGTACCTTTCTCTTTATTTTTTCATCAAGTTCACGTAGATAATTACTGGTCACGCTATCTTGAAATTCAGTATAAAAAAAACCCTGAAAATATTCAAATTTACAATAGTAGTAGTCAAAAGAATGTGAATGGTTAGACTCGGAGCGTATGTCAAATTGAGAACCGCTGTCGTAGTAGATTATTAACTTGTTTTTAATTTTCCAGTGCTATCGTCTCGATGGATAAACAACTGTTTAAGAAGCGTTTAATTAATTATATAATTGCAATGCCACTTGTAGCAATTATTAATAATATATTAAAATATTCAATAGGTGAATTAAAAATACATTTACGAACAAATATGACACAACGTTTATACGAAGATTATTTAAAGAATTTCACATATTATCGTCTATCAAATTTAGATAATCGTATCAATAATGTTGATCAATTATTAACAACCGATATTGATAAATTCTGTGAATGTATCAGTGATTTATATTGTAATTCTGCAAAACCATTATTAGATATTGGTATATATGTATACAAATTATCGACAACATTAGGTGGTCATACGCCAGCATTAATGTTAGGCTATCTACTCATATCTGGTAGTCTATTAACGTATTTACGTAGGCCGGTGGCACGTTTAACAGCAAACGAACAAAAACTAGAAGGTGAATTCCGTTATATTAATTCACGTTTAATTACAAATTCTGAAGAGATTGCATTCTATAATGGTAATACACGTGAAAAATCAACAATATTAACCAGTTATAATAAATTAATAACACATTTACGGAAATTTTTAAAATTCCGTGTTCTAATGGGCATCGTTGATAATTTAGTTGCTAAATACTTTGCTAGTGTTGTTGGTTTTTGTGCAGTTTCATTACCATTTCTATCAACAACACATTTCTTATCGAAAAATCACCAAAACGAACGTTCACGTTTATACTACACGTACGGTAGAATGTTGCTTAAATTAGCTGAAGCTATAGGCCGTTTAGTATTAGCAGGACGTGAATTGACACGTTTAGCCGGTTTTACACAACGTATCACCCAATTACGATACGTTTTGAATGATTTAAATAATGGTAAATATGAACGTACAATGGTACAAGATACAGATAATTTATTACTAAATGGTAAATTCATATTTCGTAATAATATAATTAAATTCAATAAAGTACCATTAATAACACCAAACGGTGAGGTGTTGATCAAAGAATTAACATTCGAAATACCAAGTGGTCGTAATGTGTTAATCTGTGGCCCGAATGGTTGTGGTAAATCATCATTATTCCGTATATTAGGTGAATTATGGCCAATATTTAATAGTGGTGAAATAACGAAACCACCACGTGGTAAATTATTTTATATACCACAACGTCCCTATATGACATTAGGTACATTACGTGATCAATTAATTTATCCACATAGTCATGCTGAGGCGAAACGTCGTGGTTGTAATGATAATTTATTAATACAATATTTACAACGTGTCGAATTAACATATTTATTAGAACGCGATATAAATGGTTTAGATGCAATTGCCGATTGGTTGGATGTATTAAGTGGTGGTGAGAAACAACGTATCGCTATGGCTAGATTGTTCTATCATCAACCGCAATTTGCTATATTAGATGAATGTACGAGTGCTGTTAGTGTTGATATTGAAGGTAGTATCTATAATTATTGTCGTGAAGTTGGTATAACATTGTTAACAGTAACACATCGTAAATCATTATGGCAACATCACGATTATGTTTTGAAATTTGATGGTAAAGGTGATTACTCCTATGAACCAATACATAATACTACCGAACAATTTGGTTCATAGTTAAAATAATCTCAATAGAATAATCTCGAACATTTTATAATTAATAAAATCGAAGAATTTATAAGGTAATGGATTCATTTTTCAATCTGTTTAAGAATTGAAAAATCAATCTTATAGAAACATTGACCATCACAAAGAAATTATTTTTGCAAATTTAATATAATTACTGTTGGTGTTGGATAGATTATTATTGTTATGTTTATTATATCTCTATAAATTTTTTAACAATAAATCAATCTAAAATACAGATCCAGCGGCAGTTTCATGCAAAATATTGATTAGTCCAAAACCAGTCCAACTATCCTAAGTTTTGTGGCATCCTCCGTTCGTCACCGCCCGATTTTATGTAGCCTACCGCCTGCTTTAGGCTCTAGTACGTGTCTCGGCCAAAAATAATCGAAAATGTGTCTCAATTATTTCTTCGTCAGTCGGAAAGTCAGTTGTATAAATTTCATCATCTACGTACAGATAATCTATAATTCTCTACATTACATGAACCAGTTAATGTTACCCATTTATCATATTCAGATCTAGGCAGTTCCTCATTATCATCATTGGGAATATTGTCCTTAAAGAATACTAATGGTAATTCGTCTTCTTCATCCTACAAGGATACTTCCAAAAAACCTGCTTTTCTGAAGCAATTCATAATTGTTTCGGCCTTCAAATCAATGTCCCATGCGTTCGAAATTTCATTTACACAGTCCATTAAAGTTAATTTTGGAATTTGTTGATTCTTCTCGAAAGCACTCATGGTTTTCATCAAAATTCTTCGTCGATAGTAACATTTTATATTTTTTATTATACCCTGATCAAGGGGTTGCGTTTGGAGGAAAGAATTTAAGTTCAATGAATTTTAATATACGTTCCACGTCTTGGGGATGAGCTGGACAATTGTCTATTAACATTAGCACCTTCCTGTTTTCTGCCTCAAATTTTCTGTCTAACTTCAGCAGCCACTTTTCAAAGAGAAAGCCGCTCATCCAGGCTTTCGAGTTTGATTCGTAGTCCACAGGGAGTCATTTTGTTCCACGAAAACAACGGGGGTTTTTGCTTTTTCTGATTAACAATAATTTAATCTTTTCATTGCCATCCATGTTGGTTGCTAGTAGTAAAGTTACTCTTTCTTTACTGTGCTTCCCGCCATGGCACTTTTCATGCCTAAAAGTCAGTGTTTTGTCGGGAAGACATCTAAAAAATAGCCCAGTTTCAGTAGCATTGAACACGTCACATTCCCGATAGTTTTTTAACAAATTAGGCAAAACATTACGTCTCCAGTTAGTACAGTCTTCTTCTGATACATCTGCACTTTCACCATAAGCTTTTTTTTGGCAAATTCCATAACTAAAATATCAACTCATAATGAAATTGTTAAAATTAAATTAAAAAGATTGAACTAACCGTTTTTGCCAATTGCTAACCCATCCATTGCTAGCCTTAAAATGTTTTTGTTTTAACCGGTGTGCAAATTCTAGTGCTTTTTGTTTCACCATTGCACCTGAGGCGGGTAGATTTTTCCTCTCATAACTTTAAACCACTCTAGCACTAATTTGTCCACGTTTTCGTATGTCGGTTTTTTCAACCGTTTGTTATTACAGGTTTCACTGGACTTTTCCACTAACTTAATAATTTCCGCTTTTTTCTTTAGAATTGTTGATACTGTACTGGAATATTGAATTTGGCGGCTACATGTTTTTTCCGTATTCCACTCTCGACATCTTTTTTAATATTCGTCTTGTAGGCATTTTGAATAAATTAGGTACACAACCACCAGCAGTAAATTTAAGACTGAAACGGATCGGTGGAAAGTCTAAACAATGAATTCGCAGAATGCATTCATTGCTTTTCTGGGAAAATTCGACTTATCGAAATCTGATGCCACAGAAATAATTTGAGATATTAAGGATTTCGAGTTATCAAAGTTCGAGTTATCGAATAAGTTTTACATGGATTTGGTATGCCCAAATGCTACTGCCATCAAATTTAGTTTGACTTATTGAAAATTCGTCTTATCGAAGTTCCGCTTATCGAGGTTCAACTGTATTTAGTATCACTTTATCGAGGTCCGGATTTAAGTAGACTTTCTCAAACTGTTGCATTGTAATGGGTGCAAGTTGCGTATAATCAGCAGTGGAAGGATTATTTTCAAAAATTTGTTACTGAAGATGGACAATTAAAGTTAAAGTTGCCTGTTGTATTGCTCACTTATACAGGGTGTCCCAGCTAAGTGTTCCACATCAAATATCTCGTTTAAAAATATTTTTCTTCTAAAAACTTCTCATTTACTGCTCAAAAAATGGATACGTTATTGATCCCAGAGAAGTTCTAATTTTTTTGAACAGCAAATGAAGTTTTTTTCAAAAAAATATTTTCATATCAAATTGGTTTCCTAATATTGACTAATTTTCGAGACCTTATAGGACGTTTTCCACAACAGCTAGAAAGAAAATTGTACCGTTCAATTGAAGTATAGACATTACAGTGTAATTTCTTTAGATACTTTTCCATTTCACTTTACAAACAAACGAGATGTTTGCGATGGAACACTTAGCAGGGACATCCTGTATACTCTGGAAATGCGTTTCTTTTTGTGTGCTTTTTATCTTTTTAAATAGTGTGCAAAGAATGGAGTTTGTGTCGTTTTGGTAGGAGATGCAGTCGTGTCGTCAAAACCTCTAGGGAAATTATGAAGGTTTGAAAAAAGGTGTCCCCTATTTGTTTTTTCTCGCAGAGAAATATCTCAAATCTCTTAAATAAATAAAATGTCTTAGTCCCGAGGGGGGTGTTTTTGGATATCAATGGAATGTCGTAAATAAAAAACAACTCTTCAAATGATTCATTATTACAAAATACTACTGTTTAATAAACAAGGCGATTTGCGGATGACTCAATATTTCGAGACAAATTACACAATCTGTGTTGTATGATCTCGTAACAACAATTATCAATCAGTAGTGAAGAAATTTCGTTCGTGATAAGATCGTTGTCAATTAAAGAAACACTCAAACGTGCAACGTAAACACTTTTGTTTATTTATTAATAATAATTTATGAATCATCAAAATACATCGAAAATCCGGTTGTGCCTAAATTCGTTAAGGCATAAACATGACCACTGCCAGGCAATTGATTACGTTCACTCTCCGTTAATGCTGATCGAGCCGTTGTTACGAATAAAATATCAAAATTCGGCCCACCCCACATTACCGATGTCACAAATCGTGCTGGTATCGGTATACGTTTCAATAATTGCCGTGTGTTGGGATTGATGTGTAGTACAGAACCACCATCCCATGCAGCTACCCATAGATTACCATCAGCATCCATTGTCATCCCATCAGGAACGCCACCGATTTCGTTTTCAATAAAATCAAATAAATCTTGTCGATTTCTAATAGTGCCATCCGTTTCATTAAAATCATACACGACTATTTTGTGTGTTGGTGAATCGATATAATAGAGTTTCGTATTATCTAAACTCCATATTATACCGTTACTCACATTAACCGGATGGATCATTGGGGTGGTTTTTAGGGTTTTCGTGATTTTATACAGCGTACCTTGATCGGTATCCAAATACGAATTGTCGCTAGTTTCGAAACCTTTAGTACCTTAGGTGAACAAACAAAAACAATTAATTGGATAGATTCGGATAATATTAACGCACGTACATACCAAACCACAAACGACCCCGATTATCAGCTTTACCATCGTTGATGGAATTCGTCTCTTTCTCTCGTGTTAAATTCAACAAATACCTCTGTTTGAAATCATTTGATTCACCATCCCATTCAATCTCCAATATTGATGTATTTAAACCGACAATTAAACGATTTGGGTCTGATTGTGCCGATACAACCGGTCCAATTCGACCATTCAGATGGATCGAATAGAATTGATCGGTTGTATAGTGATAAGCATGGAGATCACCTTTAGGTATATCGATGAAATATAAAATATTTTTACGTTGATCCCAGAATGGACATTCGGCAAGTTCTAATGGTGTTGGTGTTAATTGATACAGTGCAGGACGGTCAGTGAAATACGTTGAAAAGCTCAACCCAAATACGGTGAGTATTGTTAATAATAATAAATACATTTTTTCCGATTGATAATTTGATAATACTAAAAAAGTGTCCACTTGCAAATAATTTATATAGAACCATTCAACCTTGAACGCCAAAACAATAATGTGATTGTTCAGAATAATTTTATTATTGTTATGTACAAATGTCACGATAATATCACATAAGTACTACAAGTCTATGATAAAGTAACGGTTGCAATAATAATTTAAAAATTTGCTAACAGATCGCAAATTGAGGACGTTCACTAGCCGGATCATTTCTCGTGTCCGTGTCGGTATATTCAATCATTTCCCTGCATTAACATTACGAAATCCAGCAACTCTATTTGCACCGATATTAACTAAAAACCTAGATTTCCAAAATTTGCATTTGGATGCTATTATTTTTTGTGTTGTAGTATCAATATAATAGAATTGGGTGTTACCTAAACTCCACGATTACTTGAGTTGACGAGACAGATAAATGTGCTCTTAAATCAGTTGTTGTGGCATACAAACTACCTTTTTGAAAATCGTGATAATAAAAAACTTGTATTGGTCAGCTTTACCAGGGCCGACCCAAAAACACAGCAAAACATGCAGTTGCCTGGAGCGGCACTTTTTTGTGGATCCTAGGTACTGGACGCGTAGCATTTTCTCAAGAGTATGAAAATTAATATAATTTAAAAAATGATAATTATTAACTCTGATGAAGTGGTTCAATATGGATTTGGGGCACTACCTTAGAACTCTTTGGAACTGTTGCTCAATACGGAAGATATGATTTAATCTGGAAAAAGTTATTTTTAAAGGAGTCAAATTCAGAGATAAACTATCGATCAATCCTATATCAGATGTTCAGACCTTTGCCTTTATTTTGAAAGTACGAAGGCAACCCAATAATAGAATTCTGATTAGCACCTGAAATTTTCCAAAGCCACTCTTGGAAGTTTTTCTGCAGTTTCCAATCGACTCCTTAGCCCCAATCCCTTCACCTGTATTCTGTTCTTTATTTGGGTAGTCGTATTTTCATTTAGAAAAAACATTTTAAATTTTTTCCCGTTTCTTTTTCTTATTGTGACGATTATATTAATCGCGTATATACTACGTTCTTTATAAGAATCGAACAAAGGACACAAACACCCTTTGTGTTCTAGCCTTTGAAGTGTCAAGTTGTTTCGAAAAATTGTGATTTTTTTGTTAATTAATAATTAATTGCGTCTAGTGCTAGTGCCTTTCAAATAATTTTGTTGTTTCTTCTAATACTAATAGTTTTTTTTACAATTTTTGCTACAATTATGCAACTATCAACTGGAGCCAAACCGTGAGTTTTTCTTTTTCCAACAATCAGTACGAAAAGGTCGATTTTTGCATTGCTTTGAATTATTTTAACACAAAATCTCTTATGACACTTTTCTATGGGCCACCAAACTGTTTTTTATTACGGATTTATCTAAAATTCAACAGAGAATTATTTTGTATATTGTTCTTGTTATCAAAAGAAACTATTTTCAATCAGAAATTTAGTTAGAAAAATTTTCATAAATAGTAAAATAATCAACGAAGTGGCCAAAGTCTAAAACTATAATTGCACTCATTAATAATTTCTGAATATGGGAGAGTAAAATAGGCTTGCCTGGAGCACCAGAAAAGCTCGGGCCGGCTCTAATTGTAAGCTTTACTGTCTCTTAATACATTCATTCAGATTTGCCATTCGGTTTCTACAATTCATGTATTTATACCGATAATTAAACGATCTGAATCTGAACGAGTGGAAACAAATGATCCAATCCGACCATTATTAATATAATAAAAAATAATACGTGGCTCGATGCTACAGCAAACCAGACAATTTTTTATTAAATACGTTTGTGTGGAGAGCTAGAAAATCTTGGGCTGGTCCTCCGTACACAATACGTATTGTATATTATTAACATAAAAACGTACGTTTTTATTTTGATAATTGAAAAAAAAACCAGTCTACTAGGATGTTGTACAGCTTAAATTAATTATGAAATCATCAATAAGTATGTATTTTTATACTTTAAGTGAACCATATCGGGTAATTGAACGTTGATTAGTCGATAAAATCAACGGAATTAGGCAATCTTAACCGTAAATTATGGTATTTTATTGATGTAATAATAACAGATTTTGCAATCAGACTAAAAATTATCACTTCCCAGATTCGTAAGTTTTAAAATAGTTTGTTGAGTAAATTTCAGATTTGTGCCTTTGATCTTTTGTTAAAGAGAAAAAGCAAATTTTACTGTTTGAAGTTCAAGTGAGCTATTAACATTGTTGTGTTTTACGAAAGCAGTAAAAGTGTTCAGTTGCAGCTTCTTTAGACTCACGACTGATACATGTCTGATTGCACTCCTTGTAGACGATTTTCTTTGTCGGGGAACGTTCTGCTCTCCTTCGTCTATCTAAACAGTGATTCTAGAGACACGAGAGTGCTGTAGACTTCTTGGATAACGCTTCAAAGACTTTCGACGGTCTCTTCATCTGCTTTGTCAGTGGCCAGTGTTTGAGTGGTAGACGGCGTCTGCTTACTCAAACTTAGAGGAAAACTTTTGTATCTAAATTATTTCCGTGCAGCATCGTTTGAATTGCTTGAATCGTCAAAATACCACCTTATAGTCCGTTTCACGATAAATCTCTGCATCGCGGAAGAGTACCTCGCTATGCTAAACTGTATTTTATCGATTAAATAACCTCTTTATAAAAAAACAATTTTAATATCGACTTTTATAATAACGAATAGATCTAAAAATTAGCAAAATATATTGGAAAACCAACTGTGCCCAAATTTGTTAAAGCATAGAGATGACCACTACCAGGCAACTGTTGACGTTCACTTTCTGTTAATGGTGATTGTGCTGTTGTAACAAAGAGAATATCAAATTTTGGACCGCCCCACATAACCGATGTAACAAATCGTGCTGGTATCGATATACGTTTCATTAATTTCGTCGTTTTCGTATTGATCTGTATAACAGAACCACCATTCCATACAGCTACCCATAGATTACCATCTGCATCCATTGTCATACCGTCAGGAACACCACCGATTCCATTTTCGGTGAAATCAAATAAAACTTTCTGATTTCGAACAGAACCATCTGTTGTATTATAATCGTATTCCATTATTTTTTTGGTTGGTGAATCAGTATAGTACAATTTCGTGTTATCTAAACTCCATATCAGACCATTACTTATATCAACTGGATGGATAACTGGGTTCGCTTTTAGATCATTTGTTATTCTATATAATGTACCCTGATTGGGGTCTAAATATGAATTGTCCCTAGTTTGATAGCCTTTAGTGCCTGTATTAGATCAAAGTAGTAAGAAATAACAACAATATTAATCAAATCTGAGCACACCTACCATACCACAGACGCCCTTGTTGATCCGCTTTACCATCATTAACCGAATTAGCTTCCTTTTCTCTTGTCAACGTCAACAGTGGTGTTTGTTGGAATTTATCAGATTTACCATCCCATTCGATTTGTACGATTGTTGTATTCAAACCAACAATTAAACGATCTGGGTTGGATTGTGTTGGTACAGTTGGTCCGATACGACCATTTAGATGTATCGAATAGAATTCATTGGTTGTATAGTGGTAAGTATGGAGATTACCTTGCGGTATATCAACGAAATACAACACATTTTTACGGTGATCCCAGAAAGGACATTCGCCAAGTTCTAGCGATATCGTCGATAATTGATACAGGGCAGGTCTGTCCGGGAAATACGTTGTGTGGCTTAAGTTAATTATGGTAAGTATTATAAACACCAATAAGCAAAACATGCTGCTTTTTTTTTTGGACTATCACTGAATCATTTTAAGGATTAATACGCTTTATATAGGCTGATTCGTCCTTGGATCTCAAATATTAGCTGATAAAATAGAACGAATTGGGCAATCTTAACTATAAATTATAATATTTTATCGAATAAATAATAAAAAAATGTTCTTGCGTAACAGTAGTAATGGGATCAACTTTTTCTATAAAAAAATTGACAAAAATTAAACAAATCTTCGACTACTTCTACAGGATGGCCGTTAAAAATTGTGATAGGTAAAGTTGTTCCGTTTCCACTCTTAACCGACTTCTTCGCTCTCGGCGAGATTTAACGAATGTCAGCGAGAACGAGAATTGGGGTGGCATTCCAATATTTCGCCATTTTTCGTCTCGGTCTCGTAGACATTCCTTGAAGCGAGGGCTTTTTAATAATAATTGATGAGATCGAACGTGTGAAGTTTTTAGACTGTTCTGTCGAAAATGCGCAGTTTATTAAATAAATGGACCAGAACTAACAAGTAAAGGAAAAGATTCTAGCGGATGCGTATTTTTTCATTCGTGCCCATTCGCAAGTTTAAGTGAGAAAATGGGGGTTAAAGTTCACAATGCAAAATTAGTTCCTCCAAAACATCTCCAAAGTGGCTCACTATTTTTCAACGATTTAAAAACTAAATGCTGTCATGGGCTAACGGTGAAAACCGATTTTCGATATCTGACTTAGGGTTGGAGCTATACTCAATAATGTGCATTTTTTTGTTGTTTTAACCCCTTTCAAAATGATATTTTGCATACAAGTAGCAAATTGAAAAATATAACTTACCTGTTTTTGCATTTTTTTATATTTAGGATAGGATTTAGACTTCGACAATCGCGGCAATTAGAGCGAGATTCGATAGTTCTCTATTTGAACCTCTACAGAAGTAGAAGTGCACAATTTTGAATATAAGAGTTTTTGAGGGCTCCAAACAGAAGGAACATTTTTGAGCCAAGTGATCGCTACGAGAATTTTGACGGTGTTAGCAACTTTCACAATCCGCCTTCCTCCTCCACGTAATCAGGTCTTCGTTTTAAAATTACGATTTATCTGTTATAAGATTGATGGCACTTCAATTTTCACCACTTCTGGAATTTGTCTTTTTTTATTAATCAGCCTGGAAAGAAATATCTAACGCACTCTATATTCAAGGAGCTGATCGTTCAGATTATCCGTGAATGTGAACAGATTAATTGAGAGAGAGGGAGTGAGAGAGAATGAGAAAAGAAGTGACCATAAAGATAAGAGAGACGCCTGTAAACGCAGGATTTACAGCCTCCCTTCTCTCGCGTCTCCCGGAAATTTATAATGAAACGGACTATATTTATTTTATATCGACATGTGGGGAAGGTAATAAATGATAAGTGGCTGGCGGTTTCTTTGACTTTTCAAGATGTTGATACAAACAATAGCAAAAAATAATAGAAGAGCGCTATATTATAATTTAATATAAAGTTGTATACTATATAAAAGCTAAATAAAATAGTGAATTAAATAAATTCGGATAAACAATATATATAAAATATCAGTTCATTTTTCTTAATAGAATATCTTGTTACAAGACAAAAAAGAGAGGAAAAATAAAGATAGTTACAGTTATAAACAACATGATAATACTATTAAGCAAAAGAATTCTCTTGTCCGAAAAAATAATAATAATAACTTGTTGGTTTTGATCTACATATTAGGTAGACACATAATCATTCTACAGCTACCTAAAATAACAATTCAGACCGCAGTTCGCATGCAAATTGATCCAATTAAGGTACAACATTTCAATTAGAAGAACAGAGAAGAGAATTATCAAGACAGAGAGAGAGAGATAGAGAAAGAGAGACACAATTATATAATTAGATCATTACATTATCACCAGAACGGCTCAGTCTCAATTCTGTTTGTGTGTTATTTCCACTTTCCATAATCAAAACAACAAATTGCACTACAAACATAACACGAATAAAGAAAAAACAAAACCATATTTCTTCTTTTTGTTCTTTTTTTTTAAGTATTAGCATAATACGTTGATGGTTGCGATTGTGGATACTGATAATCTGGATATACTGATGGCGGCGGTGGTGGTGGTGGTGGATTACCAGCTGGAGGAGGAACAGGATACATCGACTGTGTAGGCGGTGGTGGAGGTGGCGGATATTGTTGTGGCGGTGGCGGAGGGTACGCATGTTGATAACCACCATAGATCGGCGGTGGTGGTGGCGGTGCTCCACTATTATAATCATAACCGGATTGATTCGGTGGCAGTGGTGGTGGATAATGTGGTTGTGGAGGTGGTGGCGGATATCCTTGTGGATAACCATAACCGTACTGTGGTGGCGGCGGCGGTTGTTGGGATGGTTGTGGTGGTGGTGGATATCCCATCAGATCATAAGGTGGTGGCGGCGGTTGGTGGGGATAACCGTAATTCTGTGGTATCGGCGGTGGTGGGCCTGTTGTTGGTGTTGTTGATGGCGGTGGTGGTGCATGATATGGTTGGATATTATAATTATAATAATTATACGTGTAATCATTGGGAATTTCGGTTTTGATTTGTTGTTCTGGTTGCTGCTGTTGTTGTTGTTGTTGTTGTTGGGGCGCCATTGATGGTGCCGGTGGAAGTGATTGGTATTGTTGAGATGGTTGTGAAGTTTGTGGTTGCGGCGGCGGTGGTGGTGGTGGTTGTTGAGGTGGAGGTTGCTCTGATACGTAAGTAACTTCATCACTGTGATCACTGCCATCACTTTGTGTTGGTTTGTGATCGTTCGATGAAGCTGTGTCATCTTCTAATACGTCATCTTTGTACGAATTCGTGATACTATCCAATGTTTCCTGAAGAGAAAATTAAAATACAATCTTTAAATCATAAAGATTATTTGGAATATAATTGATAGTTCCTCAATAGATAACAAAATACTTCTTTAAATACAGCAAATACGAATTTAATAAATAGGACAGAGATCGAATGATATTCCATAGACTTAAGAACAATATACGATCACGGCAGACACAGAAGAAATAAACTGAAACTAGTTAAACAAAACAAACGGATTGTTCCAGATACGGTAAAAGAAATAAAGCGTTGCCAGGCAACAAATTTCCTGCAGAAAACTGTGAACACGTTCAAGCCGGCGTGTACCACTGGCGCTTCACAAGCGTATACCACCGGTGGAGCTCAATTATATTTGAAAAAGTATGCTTTAGATGTACACTGGCAACTGAAAAAATTCACAAAATTATCAAAATGAGGAATAGACAACTTATCCTTTCATGCATGCGGATCATAGACTTGGAAAAAATGCGCCGGCTTGAACGTGTCAACAACAACTTTAATTACAAGTACAAACCTGAAACGGTCTACTATCATTCAATACTGATGTAGCAGTTTGTTCCAATTTCTGTAATGCCGATTGATTTGATCGTCGCATCGGTGATCTCTTCAATAATGATACTTGTTCCGTTGTATTATTATCATTTTGATTTCTATTCGAAGTAATATTGAATTTATTACGATCTTGTACATGCTCTTCATCACTACTACTACCAGGTATTGTTTCATGATCTTTCTGTTTATCATCCATATTACCACTGGCTAACGTAAATGGACGTCCTTTCATATTCCTCGATGCAATATTCTGTTGTATTCTCGATACTAAATTCGGTACAGGTTGTCGTACACTACGTACATTCATCTTTGTCATGCCCGGTTGGAATGGTTTTACAACTCGTTTTTGTGGCATCACCGATAATGATGGATTATTATTGAATTTGATGCCGCTTGGATTTGTTGTTGTTTGTGGTAATTGTGGTGGTGGTGGTGGTGTTGGTAATGTTGGTGGTTTTATTAATTTCGTCGGATCCGGATTATTATCTTCAGCTTTACCTTTCACTTTAATTGCCGTTTTAATTGCAACAATTTTACCACTCTCCAATTGCATATAAACACCTTTCGGTGATTTTAATACTAATACTTTTTGGCCAGCCTTCAATACAATATTACCCTTTTCGGGTTGATTTGTTGGTATAACAACATCTAATGGTAGTGTCATCTCTTGTGCCGTCATACCTTGACGTTGCCAATGTTCAGCCGGTATCCAGCGTGATGGTCTGGTATCGGTGCCTTGTTGCATTGGACGTACCGATGCAACTGGCCGATGATTACCACGTCCAATTCCCATCATATTATAGTTGGTTGGTTGACGTGCTGCTTGTTTCTCACGTTCATAACCCTTTTTAGCTAAACGTTTCTCTTGTTGTGATAATTGTTTCTCTTTACGATCAACTAATAATGATTCATGTTGGAATGGTGCTTTATTTAAACGTTTACCATGATTCTCGATCACTTTCTGTAATACAACATCAATATAATTATCTTTAACATGCGACCAATCCTTCTCGGCATCATCTTCAATTTTATCATCCCAACATAAAGTATTAACATCTTTCATTGTTAGATGGGCATCTGGATTGCATTCATCAACAACACGATCGGACATGCCCTGTTTATTGATTTGTCTATCGTAAATCTTCTTCTCCAAACAATTATCGACAACTAAACGATAAACAAAACACGGTTTACGTTGACCGTAACGATAAACACGACAAACGGCCTGTGTATCATGACACGGATTCCATGAGGCGTCCAATACAACAACACGATTAGCACCGATCAGATTAATGCCCAATGAACCGGCACGTGTTGATACCAAAAATAGATGGATCTTCGGATTCGAATTGAATTCATTTATCAATTTCTCACGTTCTAATGCACTAGTTGAACCATCCAAACCTAACAAAATTACAACGATTACCAATCAAAATTTTGCTACGAATTTAAACAACTTACGATAATAACTGAGATTCTTTTGCCATTTTATCACATCACCGGGTACCAGATTCATTTGTAAGAATTGTTCTATTAGATCTAGTGTAATTAATGATTGACTAAATACTAATAAACGATCACCTAATGCTATACTTTCACTAATAATACAAAATAAAATCTCCATTTTAGCTGAATTTTCAATACAACCCGGTACGTAATCTTTTAATAATTCAATTGCCCAATCGTACGGTATACCAGTATCTTCTTTCGTATCTTTTATTGTTGGTTTCGTTATAATCGGTGATGTTTCAATTAATTTAACATCATCATCAATTTCATTCGTTTTTATATCATCTTTTATATCAGTTTTATCGTCGATTTCTTCAATTTTCGGTTCAATCTTTATATCACTTAATATTTTAATTTTTTTATCATTTGAATTCGAATTAAATACTGATGGTAATTTGATATCACTAATTATATTAATTTTCGGTTTACTATCATTACTATTTTCCGATTTAATTGGACTCATTGTTGATTCCTCTTTTTTTATCCATGATTGATTTGAATTATTATTGAAAAAGTCCGGATTATATTGGGATTGATTACAATTGTAATATTCATTCGATTGTTGTTGTTGTTGTTGTCCCCAATAATTCTGTTGTTGGAAATTCGTTTGATAATTACCATCGAAATTACCGTAATTATTTTGATTAGTTGATGGAAATTGGGAATTATCTGATATGTTATTAATAAAATTCGGTTGATTAAATGTTGGATTATCCCTTTGGAAATTTACGAAATTCTTTTGATTGAAATTATTGAAATTTGTACTATTTTGGAAGTCTTGTGGAAATTGATTGGATTGATTATAAAATTGCGGATTCTGCTGGAAATACGGTTCATTTGTTTGCTGTTGTTGTTGTTGCGGTTGCGACACCGGTTGTTGTTGTTGTGACGAATTAAAACTAGTTTCTGATTGATTCGAATTCTGTTGTTGTTGTTGTTGTTCGGGTGTTGTTGTATTGTATGGTGTAACCGAAGCTGCCGGTTTTTTACCACCTTTCGTCCCACGTCTTGCACGTGTCGTTTTCTTTGTTTTACCATCAGTTGTATTGGTGCCGGCCACTTCTTCTAAATCGATATCGACAGCATCACCACGTGCACGTTTCTTTAAAAAATTATACAACACATCCGGATGATTCCAGATTTTACAACATACAGCAAATGCCTTTAATGGATTCGGTACGGCCTGTGAACGTACAACTTCATCCATAAACGTTTCGTATAATTGCCGTTGGAATTGTGTCATCCGTACTAATAGTACGTATTCTTCTTTTTGTGGTAGGACACATTGTAAAACGGCATGCGAACGACGTTGTACGAAACCAACAAGTAATGAATGTAGAACATGGGCTCGATAACGCATCAATTTAATATCACTTTCAGTTGAATCAATACATTGACCATTCATAATGGGACGTTCAAACATATTACAGAATTCCGTTTTTGAACCTAAATAATTTGGACGTACGAAATCCACCATACACCAATATTCCATTAGATTGTTCTGTAATGGATAACCGGTCAGAACGATACGTCGTTTTGTACGCATCTGTTTTAATGCTTGCGATATTGAAGCATGTGAATTTTTAATACGATGGCCTTCATCACAAATCACCAAATCTGGACCGGGTTTTACCAATGCTTCGTGCACCTCTAAACAATAAAAAAACAATTCAATTATCCAACAATTTTAAATCTTTCTCTCTAAATTTACCATCAAATAACGCTTTATTCTTGTCATCATCTACAGTCTCCGATGGTAGAGTTTTTTTTCTAGATTTCGGATGTTTTCGCAACGATAACAAACGAAATTGTTCGTAACCGATCAAAAGAACACCACCATCAGTATGCCAGGCATGTATAACTTTGGCACGTGCCGCTAATGTTTTATGACTATCATTCAGTACGTGCAAATTGAAATTTCGTGGTCGTACTTCACCGTGTGCTATCAACGGACTTGCACCGACTGCCTCCTCTGTTGGCAACCACATATTGTATTCAGCACACCAATTTTGTAATGTATTAATCGGCATTATACACAAGATTGTTTTTGCGGATGTATGCCGTAGGAAAATATCAGAGAAACAAACAATTTGTAATGTTTTACCCAAACCCATTGAATGTGCCAAAATACAACCAAAACCTAATTCAAAAAAATATCCAATAATTATTATAATTAATTTGAAAATTCTTGAAAATTTACCAGCAGAACTTTCAAAACGATTCGTACTCTCAACAACATTATCGTAAAGAAACCGTACACCACCGATTTGATGTGGTTTAATAATACGTGCAATTTGTGGTGCAACAAATAGATCGGGTTCATCATCTGGATGACCGATATTGATAACGACACGTCCCTGTTCATCTGGTTGATTGAATTCATCATTTGTATGCATACCAGAATTGCTCGGATCATCTTCTGTAACATCATCAGCTTCTTCATCTTCTTCAGAGACAACAATACAATCTTCATCCGATGATATGTCGATTGTTGTGACCGGTTCTTTTGCTGTATTTTAAAATAGAGAAAAAATATCATATTGAAGAGAAAAGAGAGGATTTTTTGTTTAAATTAAATCAGTGGGACGACGACCTTTTACAGCCGCCACCCCTTTCAAGACAAACTACAAAGAATTCTTAAACATAATAAGGAATTAAATATCGTAGTTTAGAAACTTCATTGCCTCGAGTTGTACAACTACAAACGACTTATAACTTTAACGCCATCTATGGTAGTTTTACGGAAATTAGCAATAAACAGGACCGTTCTTATAATTTTATAAATTATATGTTTTAAAAAATGATAATTTTGGATTGTTGTTTGCATTACTACATTATGTGCAAACAGCGATATACAGTTGTGGCAAAGTAAATAGGCATCTTGATGGAGATATAGTGGAATCTGTTCACATTGTAAAACGGATGCAAACAGATATAACAGATAAAGATATTGTTATATAAAATGGTAACCCCGTCATTAAGAAATGCACAGTATCAAATTACTATGCAATCTGTCTTTTGTGGACATTTTACAAGCAGTATAGTTTTTTTCTTATTGTTAGTCCGCTGTTTCTTTTTTGTCATCAGAATTTAGAAGTGTAGATATTGTACGAAAATAGGCAACTTCCACAGTATGCAAAGAATATAGAAACATTAAAAGGGCATTACAGATAAATAAATAGTAAATATGGATGGAGAAATGAAAAAATCAAAACGAGTAAAATCCTATCTTTTATGCATAATGCTGAATTTGCACGGGGACGGTAACTAAAGCAAGTAACTTAAGCAAATCACTAAATTTATCCACTTGTGCAAACGTTTGATTTAGTACTAAAGACAGTGAAAAATTTAACGTAATTGAGGGATTTTTATTCACGACTAAACAGGGCCAGCTAAACCACCGTGTACACAATTACTAAATGCTAATTTACTAAATTTTAGTAACTTGCTTTAGCTACTGTTCCCATGTAAATTCAGCATTAGGCTTAAGGCCCCTTTCGGCATGAAAATTCTTTATACACTGTGTTCTAAAAATTTAAACATGCAGCTGCATCCCTTGCCCTATAGATTTTTCTATAGGTGTAAAAGTAACGAAGAAAAGCGTACCCGTATGTATTCGTTACTATAACAATTAGTACTCGTTACTATCGTATCGTTACTTTTGCTACCTCGGTAAAAACATACTTATACGTTACATATTTAGATAGTGCAGCAGATGTAAGGGATTTTTGTAAGACGCGTGCTGTGCACTTCTGTACTCCGTAATTCTTACACCTGTTCACAAAACATAAAGGGACAAAAATTTAAGTTTTTTCTATCGAATTTGACGTTTTCGTTTCTTTTCATTTATAAATAAAATATTGAAAAGTTGGGGGAGCGCATTATACACGAATTTTATTTTTTTCCGAAAATTTAGTGCGAAATCAAGCCGTATTATATACGGGTGTGTATGCGTAAAATGTACAACAGCAAAACATTTCAACACACACATCAACGTTACTTGCGCGAACTGAAATCGTTGTACCAAACCTACGAAAATACGAAAAATGCGAGTAACGAGATGTATTCGTGAGTAACGTCCCGTTACTCGGTACTTGATTGCGCACCCGTTACTCAGTAACGAATACATACGGTTCGTTACAGCTCTAGATTTTTCTACTGTACGCAGATGAACAGAAAGAACATCAAAATGCACATTAGAAAAGACAACTTTCAGAGAATAAAGATAAATAAATAAAAAGTACAAATGTACAATCAGAGAAGGCAACTTTTAATGTAACAAGATGTCCAAACAATTCGATAAATCTTCGAGATTAGTACTTTCAGTTTTTTTTTTAAATTTCGTATCAATAAAGAAGCTATAATCGAAAAAACTACCGGTGTACAGTGTACTTAAATATTTATAACGGACAGAAAGATTTTCAGATAAGTTCCACAATATAAAGATAATATAAGCGAGAAAAAATCCAAAACAAGAAATAGTAAAATAAAGAAATCAATAAGCACAACAGAAGAAGACTGTTTCAGGAAAAGTTGACCATTTATAATGAATTAATTTAAGTAATTTGCGAAACGTATTAATTTTACATTTCAGCTTCTCTATCAAACTTGATACGTCACCTTTTCGAGACGTTTTATACGATTTTTTAGAATATGAAATACATATTTCGTTTCCTTTTAATATCAAATCAATATTGTCCGAAAGGTCTTCATGATTTAAAACTAATCTTTTCTCTACTTTTTGTGTTGTAGATTTACTAACTTTTGTTCTATCAGCCATACAGACATACTTTTTAGTTGTTCCTTAATCTTATATTATGCTTTTTGCTTTCCTAATTCGGCTTTCCTTTAAACTATCAAGCAAAAGGAGTCTGGGAGAGTTTAAGTATGTTTAGTATTTTCTTCCGATTGGTAAATTATCACTGTTCGTCTTGATGACTCGATTTCATGTCAATAAATAAACAGGTGGTAGTAATATTTCTTACCCGAATTCGTCAATTGTAAGCCATGAATAGTGATTCATTTTTTTTTTGAAGCCCTTCTTAAATAAAGTATTTACATGGTAGACGAAAGGATTTAGAATAAGCACTTAAAATCAAGTACGAGTTTTGTACGACAAAAAGGACCAAGATTTTACGAAAAGCATATCACAAAAAGAATAACTAATGAATTCTACCGATCTTCTAGTCTCTAACGCAGTGCCCAAACTTTCATGGATTGTATTTGGGAACTTGGGGGACACCATAGAAAAGTTAAAAAATTAAAAAATATGATTTGATATAACTAATATGACCATATATGACTGAAACAATGTACAGTACATAAAATTATGTATACGTCGTTGTCGCCGCCGCCGTCAAATTGCACTCGCCGCCCCCACTGTTAGTAGCTAACTGGGGGCGGCGAAAGCAACTTGACAGCGGCGGTAATGGTGAGCTATACTTACTTTTAAACATATTTTGGTCATATTTAGTCATATTAATTATAATCTATTTATATATATAAAAATGGTGTAAAAAATGTATAGTAATTCATAAAATGAGAACGGCTGGGCCGATTTCTGTAAAATTTTTTGTCAGTTGTTCGTATTTTCGAGGAGAAGGTTTTTACGGAAGAAAATTTTGGAAAATCTCTCCGCAAAAGTCGGAAAATTGGAAAAATCGAAAGTTTTCATTCAAAATCCGAGTTGACTTAGACTTTGCGCAATCTGACAGGTGTCATTTTGGCATTGTAATTTTTTACAGTAAATGTGCTATTTTTCTTGCTGCGAGTTTTGTGTATTGTTAAACTGATTCCGGATAGTCGTAAATTACGCATTCACGTAAAGTTGGGGCGAGGCAAAGTTCGCCGGGTCCGCTAGTAATTTATATTTATTAATTTTTTTTTTACACGATGTCCCCCAACTTCCCAAAAACCACCCTTTCATGATACAATGAAACTCTCTTAATTTGATTAATTGATAATGGAACACTTTTGAATCAATACATAATGTTCTACATTCTATAAAATATTTTAAAAAAAACCTGGAAAGTAGATATGAAGAAGCAAATATTGAAGTTTCCTCAAAAACATTAAGTTGCCAAGGCTTTGCCACGTATAAAATCAAGTTTATGTTCAACACTGGAGCAAACTTCAGGACAATTTTAAGTAAGCTTTTAGCATTAAATATGGCGTATTCGAAAACAGGTTCTTTGCCTTTTTTGTTCGAGAAACGCCTTTGAAATCACAATAGATCCACGAACACCTCATGCGACAAAACAAAACAAAAAAATTTTAAATTTTGGGCTTCCTAAAAATATATCTCTACGGAGCCATTGAGTTTCTTGTAACTGCTTCAATGAATTTTCTCAAGGTTTATATTGAATATAAATTACGTAAGACAATAGTACTTTCACGCTATTAAGCTAATAAAATCAAGCAGAAGAGTCTATGATTCGCAAAACTATTGTCACTGAATGTATTGCATTTTGTGTCTGAAAGCATAGGAATGATATTTTTTCTGTCACATGCATAAAGAATCGAGTCATGCGTCGCGGGCCGCTACTCTTTTCTGAAGACATTTTATTTCTAAAGTCCCCCAAGATATACTGTGAATTTGTTTAAAATATTAATCTATTTGTGAATGTAATCTTTTGTTTTTACTGAAACTATTGGCTAATTTAAAAGTGATATAATGTTGAACCTACGTTTCGGTATCGGTGAACTCTTGCCCTCTTCATCACTCTCACTATCACTTTGTATCTTAGTAACCGGTGGTGGTAGTTTCTTTGTAACTGGTGCTATACTAACTGATGGTGTTAGATTCGTACCAGGTCTTGGTGATGGTATAAAACGATGATTATTATTACAACTATTAATATGTGGTCGTGTTGGTACATTCATACCAATATTCTTTTGTAAACGTACTAAATCAAATGGACGTTTCGGTAAACGTGTCATTGGTTTCGATTGACCATTTGGTAATTTTACTAATACTGTATTACCAATACGTGTACTGGATGTGCCCGGTTTTGGGAAATTATTGCCTTGTAATAATGATATCACTTTATGTTGCATACGTTCCTGTGCGGCTTGCCGTTGTAATTCACGTAATAAACGTTGTTGTTCTTGGACACGTTGTAAACGTTCCATTTCTTGACGTTGTGCCGCCAATGTTGATTCGTCTAGTTTTGTTTCGTCCATCACCTCTCTAATGTTACGACGTAAATTTAAACCTTTTCTCTCGCCAGAATTATCATCTTCTATAGTTCCTAAAGATTAGATTATTTATTAGCAAAAACAAAATGATTTTATTGTAGTAAAATTACCAGGTTTTCGGGCAGGTGTTACAACGACTTCATTCTCTGTAACTTCAACTTTTTTCGGCTTCTCCCCCTTTTTGACCGTTTGAAAACTAATCTCACCCATCTCTTTCAATTTCTCTTTAATATCAAAATCGTAATCCACATCTGTATCGACATTTTCATGTTTTATTGTTGTTTCAGCTTCATTATCATTATAAGCCTCGTGGTCTTTATCTAAAAATGATGGATTTGTTGCGTCCTCTTCATCATCATCCACATCATCTTCATAACTCATCTTCATCAGATTCCGATGATTTTCACTAATATTTAATTCAGTATCTGTATCAATATCTGTATCACTATCAAAATCCGATAATTCACTATCACTTAAATCGTTATTATGCAATTTACCACTAATATTTACATCGTTTGATTTCAAACGTTTTATCGAGATTTGTTGGTCGGGATATGAACGTTTCAATGTATCATTATTGAAACCCTCATCCATCCCTGCATCTTCTCTAACATTATCGTCTTGTTGCTGTTGTTGTTTGTTGTCTCGCGGCTTCTCAAGACGTTGTATTGTAACATCGCCAAATCGTTGCAATACCGGTTCCATACTTGTAATTCAATAATAATTGTTTGTCCCCAATACAATTAACATTTGTTTACATCGAAATTTTCAAAGTAAGCGCCATTTCGTTGCGTCTACCATTGGACCGGTTCTATACAAATCTAATTGAAAACTTTAACAATACCAATTTAGATAATACTCCAAAATAACAATTTGACCGACTATAATCGTCAACAATCATCAAAATTATTTGAAATTCCCTATAAATTCGCCTAAATAAGTCGGTATACGAGTAGATCTTGATGGCAGTTGATCGTACATAATTTATCACAATAATTTAAATATAAATACAAAAACAAATAAATAAACTAGCACTCTTTCTAAATTATCGTATATTCATCGTTCTTCTATAAGAAAAAACACAATTTTTAATAATAAATAAAACACTGAAATCTCTTTTATTGTTATATTACACCACTTACATTACGGGCATAACGAGAAACTCCACGATAGGGGCGCTCCAGTCGCATAAACCAAAAGAACAAAAACAAAATCAATTAATTCGAATTTAATTAATTTCTATTATAATTCCCGTAAATTAATTACGATTAATTATTAATTAAAACACATAAATAGCTCCACGATTTTGACAACAAGCCACCAACATAACCTCAAATAACCCCTAAAAAATTGGAATTTTTCAGCGACACCCATCGCCGATTTTCGAACTAAATAAAAACAAATGAAACTAAAGCAATCTTGATTTAATTATTTTATTTAGCAGAATTTTATATATAAAAAAATCAGCGCATAGGCGGTGGCGGCGGTCCTCTTGGTGGGAACGGCGGCAACGGATTATTACTGTTGGCATTATTGAAATTAGCCGGCGGTCGCCAGTTGGGCGGCCGTGTACTTGGCGGTGGTGGCGGTGGAAAACACCCGGGGAACGGTGGTGCACCAGTGGTCACCGGTGGGGTGGACGTGGGCGGTCCGGGTGGCGGTGGTGGTCCTTGCCATGGTGGCGGAATCATACGTGGTGCATTCGTTGTGGTTGTTGGTGGTTGGGAGGATGGTGGCATCGGTGGCAGGGGCGGCCGTGTCGTTGGTATGCTGGATGTGGGTGGTGGTGGTGGAGCGCCTGGCGGTAATGGTGGTTGGGTTGGTGGTAGCGGTGGTGGTGGGATACCGGATGGGAATGAGCTTGGCGGTGGTACTGGTGGTGGTGGAGGTGGTTGGATGTTTGCTGGTGTTGGTGGTGGTGGTGGCATCATTCCGGTTAGCATTACCGGTGGTGGTGGCGGTGCCATTGTCATACCAGGTGGCATCATGCCCATGGGTGGTGCATCGGCGAATAATTGATGTGGTCGATCGGCTTGTGATAATGGGTTTTGGGCGGCTAAAAGACGTTCAGCTGCTGATCCGTGACGTTCACCTTTCGAGTCTTTCTTAAATGCATAGGATACGGAAATTGGACGATTACACAAATATTGACCGTTCATGGCTTCAATTGATGCATCGGATGCTTCAAAACTAGCGAAATTTATGAAGGCGAAGCCTTTCGAATTACCAGTATCAGGATCTCTCATTATCTGCAACAAAGAAGAAATGAAAAAAAAAATAACAATTACTAATCGGAAAAACTGTTAAAACGTACTTTTGGCGTCTGTAGAATTACTCCAAATGCCGAAAACGTGTCGTACAGCAATTTCTCATCAACTTCCGGATCCAGATTCCCTATAAATATATTTGCACCAACATCAAGATTCTTCTGATGGGCTGATGCTTTATTGACCCTTATCGGTTTCCCATACAATTTTATCATATTCATAATTTTTATTGCATAATCGGCATCTTCTTCACCCATAAATTCAACAAATCCATAACCTTGATGCATCATGGTTACACGATCTTTAGGCATATGGACATTCACTAAAGGTCCTGATTGGACAAACAATTCCCATAATAACGATTCGGTGACTTTATCATCTAAACCACCAACGTAAATAGTCGCATCTACAACAAACAATCTCGAGAAATATTTTAATTGTTGTGAATACTATAATTACCTCTATTTCTCTCAGCTATCGGCCCATTAGCCATGATTAGAAACTTTATCTAATTATATTATTGTTAAATTAATTCATAAAAATCTAATTTTTGTAAATAAAAAAGAGCCTTCGTTCTGTTAATGCTCTTCAACGTTTCTAACCTATCAAATATTGTCTGTCAAAATGATGCTACGATGCAGCAATGCCACGTCTGCAACACTTTTCTTCAAATCTACTGATTTATTAAGGCCGCTTCACAGCAATTTTTGCTGGAGTCTAAAGGTTTCCTCAAGTTGAAGATAGACGCCTAGAGCGCCTGGAGTTTCTCACTGACTTTTAGGACTCTCATTCAACTCATTATAAGCCGTTTCATGTAATTTTGTCAACCGAATTACCTGAATGTGTGGCTTGTGGATGATATTGTCGGAGATGCTTATAAACATAACCATAAAGAGCTTCATTGCCCTCAACATCCGCTGATTTATTATGAAACGGAGTATAAGTATATAATTATTACATCGAAAGTCTCAATAAGGAATCAGCAGTGGACGGACTCAAGTAAATTGCACGACACTTGTTACTCCATATAGAGATGAGACTCGATCTGTTATGAGAGAGAGAGAGAGAGAGAGAGAAATTGGGTTTGCTAGACGTATAAAGAAAGAAAGGATTGGAGAGAAGAGAAACTGGAAGTTTTTGCTTTTGGTATTTGTTGGTCATTTCGGTTAACAAATATTAAAGTAGCTATAATTTGGCAACCTTGCTTTGAGGTTTACTAGCTGCACGTAAGATGACGCTCGTATCATTTTTTGTTGACATGCAACATTGCCACATATTCGCGTACGATACTATAATTTGGAAACAAAATAAAACTCAATCAATATATTTGTTTTAAAATAATTTATTTAACAAAGCATAACAAGTTTTTTTTCATTGTTTTTTTTTTCTGAAATTTTAATTATAGACGACAATTAGTAATTTTCTTTACTTGGCAACACTGTGGATCTTTTGACACTTGTCAGCAAGCGCGTTATTTAAAAACAATAATACACAATTTAATCTAATTATAATCAATTAAATTTAATTACAACGTAATTAAAAGCATCAATGCAATCAGACATATATAAAACGGTGTATAATTAGTTTATTTAAAAACATGACAAATTTGACATTAATTTGACAGTTTGTTATCGTTGCTTGACGAGTTGTCAACAGATCAGGTGGACCTTTTCCGATTACCTGTAAAAACAATGTGAAATCAAATGAAATTTAATACTACGACAAAGTTTTTCCGGAAATAAATAATTACGCAAAATGGCAACGCAAGAGAAATTATTAAAATCATTGGAAATTTTGAAAAATTTATCAAATTCTCATCAATCCTACGATCATACAAAGTGAGTAGAAATTCTACATAAATTAACAAAAATAAACAAACTTTATTACGTTTTATTTAAGAAAAAAAGACAAAATCCAACATTGTCATATTGTAACGGAAGCAATCTCAAATGCAACCATCAAAGTGGCCCCAAATTTCCACACTTATCTCAGCATAACAATTGAGGTGTTATTGCAATTGTGCGACGATCCAGAGTCCGATATACGTATGGTGGCTGAAGAATGTCTGAATCGCATCATTAGAGTAAATTCTCTCTTATTATTAATCGTTCAATAAATAATCGAAATTATTGTTTTTGAAGGCTATGAATGATGGTAATATTGGTAAAATCCAAATTGAATTGCATAAGAATATAAAAAAGAACGGACCGTCGCGATCATTACGTATTGCATTAATTAAATTCTCACAATTAGCACATCTGATACGTCCACATAAAGGTAAACCGTACGTTGCCAATCTGTTTCCAACAATTATCAAATTAACAGAACGTACCGAAGAACAGATACACGAGACTTTAGCAAATAGTTTAACAAAAATTTTAGAAGTATTGGGCAATTTTGCCTCAGATAATGAGATAAAGGTTCAAATTTCTGGTACGATTCGATCCAATTTTATAATACAGAGAATTTTAGGCGCTCTTGAAGAGTTTTCTGGTAAATGTAACAAATCAATCGACAGTGATCCGACGATCTACAGCCAATTGTCTATTAACGATTTGTATGAATTGTCGAAAACCATACGTTTTTATTTGTTATATTATCAATTATTTATTGGATTTATTAATACCGTTAAATAGTACTCAAGATAATTATCTGATTTTGGGCGTTATGTTGTGTTTGAAGAATATTCTACCACAATTGAAGAAAACGAAGGCAGAACAAGATAATAGGAATAGTTTGGGAATACGTAAAGATTTTGATCTACCAACTTTATCAGTCGAACGATTATTACAAGTATTTGTATTAATTTTTTAACGTTGAAGCATTGGATAAAGTAGTAAAATGCCCTAAAGACATTTCCTTCTTTTTGAAGTGAAACTTCTTTAGGCGCTTTGTTCGGAGCGTGACAGACAGCTGAGAGGGAAGAGTGGGAGCGTTGCCCTAGCACCGCTTATACTCTCTCTGTCAGTTTTTTTATTATATGTAGTCTCTTCGCATTTTAACTCGTTGCAATCGTGATAGTTCTACTAAAGATAAAGACAGCGAGAGCTTCTCCTGCATAATATTGAATTATTTAAAGCTTGCATTGCATCATTTATAACTAATTCAGCTGAAGGGAATATAGTTTTTTCCTCTTCTTACGCATATCAATAGTAACTTTACTATTCTAACGACGAAAACAATTTATCTGAGAGCTGTGATCAGTCTTTAATTTATATAAGCTTTTAGAACAAATCGATGTAGTTTCTTCTCCTTCTAACCTATTGCAATTGTAATGCCTATTGTTCTAAAGTTAAAGAAAATTTGCTAGTCTCTCTTTCTTACTCATTGCAATTGTGATGCTTCTAGGAAATCAGCGACAGTCAATCGAAACTTATTTGTTACATAACGTTCCCTATTCCTTACCTACTAGATTCTTGCTATATTTAGTTTAGTGCACAACTTAACGCTCCTTCTCTCTCTTACTTACTGCAATCGTATGGCCAAGAAGTATTCAAATAAAAACCCAAAATTGACAAGCTTTAATTCACCAATGTTTTTACGTCTCACATCCTCTGCTATCGAATCTAATTGTTCTCTTTTAAGATCTACGAAGCGTGCCTCTATTGTTTTACAAGTAAAGATCATAATGTGATCAATGCAGCATTAGAAACATTACATGTACTCCTAGAGAATGCATCAAATGATCTTAAACGTATCCTAATTTGTCCTAATGGCATCACAACAAGTCGGATATCATCTCAATCAACACCTCTAACAAAAATTCGATCACCCAGTAATGATTAATTATGAATTAATTATTTGTTGATTATTGTTTTGTTTGTTTAGGCCAATTGAGTGTTGCAACCAATCAACAAACAGATGATTTATTTCCTGAAACTGAATTAACGGAAACATTACATAGTGATATAGAGAAATGGATTGATCAATCGAAATTAACAGTAATCGATGTACATACAACAAAATTAGAAACAATCAATTCGCCACTATTAAGTGATAGTAAAAGTACATCAATTGATTCATCGGTTAGTGATTACGATCAATACGATTATAATAAAGTTAATCGTTATAATAGTGATGATTTGATTAAGAATCAATGTGATAATTTGGAACGTTTAACAATTAGTGATAAATCATCAGAGAAAAGTAGTACATCGCCTGTTGTAGATGATGATAGTAGTAGAATTGGTAGATTTCAAGAGATTTTTATTGGAAATTTCACCGATAAAGATATATCAATCATTTATTGTGGACGTTTAATTATCAAAACATTTCTATTATCTGGTATTACAGATACAATAATTTCGGATAAATTAGTTCGTATCTCTGTAAAATCATTAGCATTATTATGTTTATCGTCAATTTTAAAGATTTATCCGAAAATTTTATTTTTCTATTTAGATAAGAATTATGAAGAGACAAAATCGAAACAATTTACCGAACAGAAAATTTCAGATTTATTCTTATATAGAAATCATCTAGATCCACAATTGCGTGGTAATTTTCGTTTAATTTTAGCAAATTTTATTAAAACAATTTTAATTGAAAATAATGGTAATTATAATTTATGGATACAAACGAATACAAATCAAGATTTATTTAATTTAAACAATTTAATTGAAATCTTTATTGATGGTCTCAAAGATGAATCATCGACATGCTCCAAACAAACTATAATAAGTTTAAATATATGTTTAGAGCCGATTATTGAATCGTCTGATAGTTATATGGTTGTGCCATTATTGCAAATTTTACCATTAATTGCAACAAATCCGTATTGGTTAATTAAAGTAATTCTATACGATTTGTTTTAATTAATTAAATTAATTAATAATTAATGTTGTAGGTGTCTTTATGTGAATTGTTGGCAAAACTATCGTATGTTTCTATATTTCAAATTGAAAATAATTCGAATTTTCAAAATAAAATCGTTTATAATGTTCTATTTGAATTGCATAATGATGATGATATACGTGTGAGAAATGCGGCAGCTAATGGTTTGGCAATGTAATTGATTTTGTTTCGTCTTTGTTCTGCAATAATTATCGCGTATTCAAAGAGTTTCTTACTAGATATGTATAGGGTGGCCCATTTTTACAGGGTTTCTCCTATAAGGAGAGTTCGTACAAAATAACGGATACTATATTCCTGCCCTACTGTTGCGAGACTAGTCATATGGTGAAATTAGATTTTTGGTGTGTTCTTTTGTTTTCGAGTTATTTCCGGTTTTTCATTTCTCGCGATTTTGAAAGTGTCTCATATCCCGTAGGCTATCAAAAAAGTTCAGTTTTTTTTTCATTGTTTTTAATGTAGTTTTTAAGGCTGATTCTATTTAGATAATTAGATTTTTTCTAGCTTTCGGATTCCAAATATATATAGATTGTTATGGTTATTTTCAAAAATTTAAGAGTTATTTTGAAAATTTCGATTTCGAAGGGAAAAATTCCGAAAATAATATTCGAACAGACTTTAGAGTGCTATGAAACAATTGTTTTTTAGCTTTGATTGCTATTAATTTGTTCTTTTGTTTTCCTATTTTGCTCTAGGTAACAATTGTTTCATGGCTTTCTAAAGTCTTTTCAAATATAATTTTTGTAATTGTTACCTTTGTAAACGAAATTTTCAAAATAACTCCTACATTTTCCAAAATAACTATAACAAGCTATATATATTTGAAATCAGAAAAATATAAGCAATTTAATGAGTAATAAATACATGTTCCATTTCAAAGACCATAAGTTTGTGTTATAACTGAAAAACGGTGAAAGCTAGGAGGGGAGGAGAAAGGAGAAAAGGGGGAGAAAGGGGAGAAAAAAAAAAATCTAAAAACAGCCAACAATGAAATGAAAAGAAAAAAAATGAAAATCAACTTTTTTAAAAAAAATCTGTGCACTAGAAAACAGTGAAGAAAAAAAAAAAAAAAAAATATTTAAATTTTTGCCGGGAAAACGAAAGTCTACGAGGGATAATAAGGACATCTCGAAAAAT